>JAOEHI010050460.1:0-20027 GCA_025447815.1 Percopsis transmontana | reverse complement strand
CCCCCCCCCCCCCCCCCCCCCCCCCCCCCCCCCCCCCCCCCCCCCCCCCCCCCCCCCCCCCCCCCCCCCCGCCCGGGTTTGCAGATAAGTAGTGCAGTGTTTTGGATTTTTTTGTTTGTAGCAGGCTCTATTGTGTTGTACTGTACTTTCTTTTGAGCATTATTGTGTGTATTGTCAGTTTTCATTTGTGCAACATCCCTCTATTGACTCAATTATAAAGCATTCATAGTTTAGTCTTTGTCTGATGGCATTTGATGACGAAGCTCTTAACCAACCAGGACGGGAATCTTTGGCTCCATCTTACTTCCTCTGTGTAGGGCCGGGCTGGTTGGGCAGCATTAAGTGGGCATTTCCACACGGGGGGGGCTTTCAGAGAAAGAGCTAATGTGTTTTCCTCTATTCGCCGTCTTTCTCACCAGGAAGTCGCCTTTGAATCTCCTCTCTAATGGGTCGCTAGTGGCCGAGCTATTGAGTAAGGTCAGAATAGTGTTACTGCCATTCATCCGCATTTTGCGGAGGGCCCACTTCCTGCATATGCAGTCAGTGTGATCTGCTAGCCACCTGTCAGCCAGAGTTCACCCGTGTCAAAGGGGGCGCTGGACACTGGACTGGTATTCCTTTGGGAATCCAGTGCTGTCCCCCCTCCACATCTCAGTGCTGTTCTTCACGTGCGCTAAACGTAACGCTCGCGCCTAGCTGCCGCTGTGGCTCGCCTCGGCAGCCAGCTAACACACACGCAAAGACATAAAAACTCTCCCGCTGTGAGACACTGCAGACACAAACGTGGGGGTTTATTTAGAGCCCTGGAAAGATCTCATCGTAGGGAGCGTGAGAGAGCGACATGTTGACGTGAGAAAGAAAGAACAAAGGAGAAATCAGCATGTGAAGATTAATTTCGGCTCAAACACACACGTTAGCCTGTCATTACCATTGATTAAACCTGGGAAGCCACTTATGTGCTTGTGTGTGTACGGGGGAACCTCCTGGTAACATGGCTAAACACAGTGTAAGTGGTCGGTGAGGTTAGGGTACTACGGAGAAATCCCTCCTCCCCACTTTCACTCCAGTGGGTCAGGGAGAGCGCTAGGCTTGCAAGGCTGCTGCTGATTGATTCTGATACACGTGCTGAATATTTAATTGCTTCTGTGTATCAGAGATTGGAAAGTGAGCTACAGTAGGTGGACCAACTAGCAGACATGAGGGACAGATATGGTCAGAGGGAGAAAAGGAAAGAGAATAGGACATATATAGAGAAAATGCATTAGTGTGTGTGTGTGTGTGTGTGTGTGTGTATGCTTGCCCCATTCTGGGGTCTACCCGCCATATCCCCTGTACCTCTTGAGCCCCACTATGCCATTGAAGTGTGCTGTGCTCAGCAGCTGGCACGCTCGTACGCCAAAGCTCCGAGACAGAAACATTTGGCGACTTAGAAGCAGATCCCTTTTATCCCAGCAAGCATCGAAGGCATTGGATATACCCACTGTTTGCTCGCCGTACCCCAGAAGCTCTACAGAGACGCTCCGTTGAGAGGCGCGGCGGGGCAGTGAACATTTGTTCTGAGCGCCCGCTCTGGCCACGTGATACAAGTGTTTCTCTTTTGCTACTCCCATTTCATTCACATGAAAGATTACTGTGCGATACAGACATTTTCTGCGATGAATTTCGCGGTATATACCTTTACATTAGCTTTCATTAATAGATAGACATCAAAAGAAGAAGATTTGTCTGGCAGATAATGTTATTTCTGCTCCTGTTGCATGTACTGTAGGAGAGATCTGTATGAAAGATCTGCATGATCTCTATCAGATCTCTATGTTTTCCACAGTGCATACCTTATCTTTGCATTTTGTGTCTTTACCCAGATGAGGATGACGAAGGCGAGCACAAAACCGTTCCCCTCGCAGCCCTCGAGAGCTTCTTCTCTGACGACGACTCCATCAAGCAACAGAACAAGAAGAAACCGAAAAAGACGAAAGAGGGGAAAATGCCTAAAGTTAAGAAGAGGAAAAAGGAGGTAAGGTGTAACCCGCCATCACGCCATATCAGCCCCCAAACCCCAATGCCTAGAACAGCCTGGCAGGGATCCCGGCTTGAATTTTCCCTCCCTTTTTCTGTTTCTCAAGGCTAGCACTCGTTGTCTCTTATGTCTCTTGAGTTGGCTCAACTGTTTCTCTAATCTAAATGAGTGGTGGTGGAGATGTTAGCCTAGCCTAGCCTACATCGGTTAGCGGTGTCAAGGTGGGCGCCAGTGAGTGCTTGGTGGCAGAGTGGTTGGCGGCAGTGGGTCAGGAGTGCAGCGTGTGTGCCAGCCCAGCAGCGCCAACCGGAGCCGTGACAAGATTGGTTCTGACCATTGTGTTTCTTTAGCCTCCAGTCTCTTGACATTTACACTACAGGTCAGAGGTTTAAATAGCTCTTAGACAGCCAGCCCTTGCTCTATCCAGGTTGGTCCTGTGAAATCGCGTATCTAGAGTTCATGTCGGGGTTAGCCAGGGGAAGGTTAGACAGGGTCAAAAAGATCATGAAGCTGTAGACATTTGTCAAAGCATCCGGCCAACTCCCGCCTCCCATTGATCACAGTAGAAATGTTTCGGTCATGAACGATTCGTTCAAAAGGAATAAATCTTTGAAGTGAATCAAATGATTTTTTCAACGTCTTGCACTGATCATTATTTAAAATATCTCTCGCTTGTTAACGTTTGACTGCATTAAGTCTGCTATGGCTTTCTTAGTTTTAAAGGAAAGGCTTCCGTTTCTAGCATGAGCAAATATCCCTTTGGAGGCGGGCTGTGGGCATATTTAGGCCATGTCATTGGTTGGGAGAACTGACTGGTCATGAGTGATTGGCAACTTGGTGAACAAGTCTTTTGAACGAGTCCTTTCCTTGAACGGAGTGAAATTATTTGAATCTTTAGAAAGACTCGAATCTGCCATCTCTAGATCACAGTGTGTTTTTCTGTTGGTTTTAGGCAAAGCCAGGTGCTCTAACCATGTAATGCAATAAAACTAGCCATGTTATGAGATTATTGAGCTCGGAGCAGCAGAGGAAAGCTCAGCTCAGGAAACAGTCACAGGCAGCTCATTCTTTTTCCATACAGTAATGTGTTGCCTGTAAGAGTAAACCCCGCCCTCGCTTTTTTCTATTCTGGACCACATGTGGCTGTAACCTATCAGAGCTTTGTAAGGGGCATGGGATGGCATGGGAGGGCATGGGAGGGCATGGGAGGGCATGGGATGACCCCATCACAGGTCCCTACACATGATGCAGAACATAGAGTTACCCACTTATCTGCATATCTTGGCAAGTGGTGGGGAAACCAGAGCACCTGGAGGAAACGCATGTGAACACAGGGACAACGTGACAGCTCCCTGCACACAGGAAGTGAATCCAGCATTTTTGCAGCGCGTGGCTGTGACAGAGCTAACAGCCGAGCCTCCCAATTGCCCCGGTTGACAGTGTGTAACATTGAATTGTATTCCCAGTGCATCTCCCGCATGTGTTGGCAATGGCTGTGGGCTATATTAGACACACAGCCAGGACGTTCCCCTCTGCTGGCTGCCATGCCTGCAGCAGTGAGGGGAGCTCGGTTGGCCAGTCTGCCACCGGTCTTTTGGCTGTTTCCATAACCACTGAGCTCTGGGTCCCGCTGAGCTAATGAGGGGGGACTCCCTCTCTGACACTCTCTGCTCTCTCACACACGTGCTTTTTTTTCAACTGGCTTTTCCTGCCTCTGAGTGCTTTGTGGCTTTGTGGGTTTATGGGATCCCTTGAAAAAAATCCCTTTCTTTCTTTCTTGCTTGTTTTCTTTCTTTCTTTTTTTCTTGCTTGCTTGTTTCCTTGTTACTTTCCTTCTTCTCCTTCCTTCCACCCTCCCTTAATTTCTTCTGTCTTTCATTCATTCAATCCTTCTTTCCTTCATTCCGTCCTTCCTTCCCTCCTTCCTTCCTTCCTTCTTTTATGAAGTCCTTCATTCTTTCCTTCCTTCCTCTCCTTCCTTCCTCTCATTCCTTCCTCTCATTCCTTCCTCTCCCTCTTTCCTTCCTTCCTCTCCTTCCTTCCTCTCATTCCTTCCTCTCCCTCTTTCTTTCCTTCCTTTTCATTGCTTGCCATTGCTGTCCTCCCAGAGGAAGCACTGCAGCTACAATTCACTAACATCACTCCCTAAAGGTTACTGTCAGTCATGGACCACAGATCAACTACAGGTCAGGAACTGTCAGCAGCTCATCTGTCCCACTGGTCTGTGCTGCCAGTGGGAGGTATCTGAGCCAAGGAGAGGACTCACTTGTCTTATTTCTCTCAGCTAATGAAACAAAGGGCCTATACAGACATGGAGGGAAATTCTGTGTCCTGTTTCATTTAATGCAGTTTCTCCCTGGGGGGGTGCGGGTGGACTACGCATGAATCAAAAGCTGTAGTTAATTTGATTGAAAACGCAAAGGCTAGAGTTTTGCAGTAAAATGCCAACTGCGCGGCAAAGCTGTCGAACATTGTGCTATTTTACAGTCTGCAGAGGATGGGACTGAGTCTGGTTTTGAATTCAGTTTGCTGTAAGGAAATATAAACCTGTGATTGATTTGTGGAAAAAGAATGCTGCCTTGCTATGATAGTGTGGAAGAAATTATGAATGCAGCCATATTAGGTTGGACTATATTTTGTTCAGTATGCAATATACTTTTTGTGGTATGTAATCTCAACAGAATCAGAATCTATTAGGCAGTCACCTAATTTGATAATGCTTTTAAATCTCCTCCAGTTTGTTTTTCAGACAAAAGAAAAGGTTCCATGTTTCTTGAGCTGCCAGCGTCCTGTTAGGCCCTGTGATGTGTGGCGCTGAACTCTGGCCCACAATGAGGTGGCTGTACTGTACTACCTTCTCTTTGCAGGATTAACATTGGCTCTGCTTCCCTGCGTTTTCCCTCCTCCATCCCATCCCCCTTTTTTCATCTGCCCCCTCCTCATTGCCCCCCCCCTCTCTCTCTTTCTCTCTCTCTCTCTCTCTCTCACCCCTTCTTCTTCTTATGCGTAAATGAGATTTGTCTAGACGGATGCTGGAGCGAAGACTGCAACCACAAGCCCCTGCATAACAAGCTCGTTATGCAAACGCCTCTGATTGGATGGCGCCGTTCCATTGGCTGCCTCTGCTATAAGGTGGTGGGGGGCTGTTAGAGAGAGAGAGAGAGAGAGAGAGAGAGAGAGAGACAAAGAGTGAGTGAGAGGGTGAGAGACAGAGGGGGAAATAATAATAAATAATAAGACAGAGGGGGAAATAATAGTGAGAGAGAAAAATAAATGGGGGCTGTTAGAGAGCGAGAGAGTGAGATGGAGAGAGAGGGAGAGAGCAGAGAGGGGGAGCCAGCCGCTGCTCGAATATGGTCACCATGGCAACACAGCCGGGCTGCTGGTAGGGTTGGCGAGCGCTGCGGCAACGTGAGCCTTTCCACTGCGCTGCAGAGCAAAACGCCTTCAGCTCTCTGCCTGGGTCCACACAGGCCTGCTGTGCAACAGGCAGCAGGCAGAGCAAGGAGCTTGTGCACTAATGCACTCCACAACGCACGCACAGACACACACACACACACAGAAATAATGCAGAAACACACAGATGCCTTATAGTGAAGAGATGGAAACACCTACACAGGTAAATAACAAATACTCACAAACACACACATACACACACACACACACCCCCGCGCACACATATACTGTATATATGCATGCAAATGTACGCGTGAACACACAAGAATCACATATGTAGACGAAGGGGAGAGACACACACAAACTCCAGTCATTTGTTGCCTGGTAATTCCTAAATACGTTACAGCTTTCCAGATGTTTCCTCAGGCTGGCCCAGCATACTTTACAGCAGGCTGTGGTGGGCTACAGCCCTCAAGGTGTATTGTGTCTTGGATCACTTTGTTGTAGAAGCACGTGTGGAGGTGAACGTGTCCCGTCTCTCCTTGGGAGTGTCTCGGTATCATATAAGCATTAATGATCATTTCAATACGGTTGCCTCTCATTTACAATGCAATTAAAAGAAATCTCAAAGTTCTACAGATATAAACAAGGTTGTTAATATTTAGGGTCCTAGTTTCCGGACGGTGTAAGCCCGGCGGTAGCGCTAACGCAGACGTAATGACAATTTTGTTTCATTTTTGTTTTTGTTTGATGTCAAATAAAACCAAATATTTTGCTACCGTCTCCGAAAAATTTATTGGCCACACCTTAGATTAAACTTGCCCCGTGGGCCTCCACTTACCCCTTGGCCGGGAAGCTAGGGCCCATACTATGCACAGAATGTCCAAAGTTTATCATCCATGGGAATCAAACCACTAACCCTTGCAGTATCACATGCTCATTGCAGTATTTCTTAATATAATATATGAATTTAAGTAGCCTACCGACTTTCTGTGTTGTTTTAATTAAAGCTTTTTCAGCAGTATTTTTGGCTAGTTTTGATAAAATATATACGAGTCTGACTCATGGGACATTATTGTTATTTTTTCCAGCTAGACCTACACAAATTAGAACCATTATTACTTAATTCATCCAATACTGATTTTTAAGCTGCAATCCATCATTAATCAGCAATTCTTTTGCTGAAAAAGTCACCCATTATAATACTACTTCAATACAAAATACAATACAAGTATCCGGTGTACTTAGTGTACTAACTGTACTAAGTAATGCTGTGGTAATAAAGAAATAACACGTTTTAAAAGTAATTGGATTCCCCCATGCACAGTCATGTGTGGCCAACCTGCAGGTGGTTGGTAGTAGGACCATAATATAATCATAGAGGCTGAATAATCCACTCGCTGGAATGGCTTTACTGATTCATTGCTTGAAAAGTAGCTCTGAGTTATAATAGTTATTTAGCCATTGACATTTAACCATAACAAATTAGACAGCGAGTTTATGTCGGCTTGGGTAAACAAAGGAAAAATGTGTGTGTGTGTGTGTGTGTTTACCCAGCAGGGAGCAATCCAGCGCGGACTGAGCAGTGACCTGGATGAGGCCTCGGACCTGGAGGATGAACGGGAGCGCACGGAAATGGGCTCAGAGAGCGAGAGCAGCACTTACGGAACCACCAAGAAGAAAAAAAAGAAACCCAGAGAGAAGAAAGAGAAAAAGCCAAAGAAGAAGAAAAGGGAGGAGGAGGATGATGACGATGACGATGACGATGGGAATATGAAAGTATGTTTCAGTCGAGGTCAGGAGAAACAATTTGACCTGAATACTGTGAGGTCAAGCCTTTAGACTACAACAGTGGCTCTCCATGTGTTTGACCAATGGACAAAACAAGAATTGAGTCCTTGTGACTGCTTGTGCAAATTTATATGTAAAAGTCCCCTTTCGTAAAATTTGTAGAAATATCGTAACGTTTTTGGTGGTTAGTTGTGTTGTCTGAAGGGACCCAAAGGGCTGGATTAAAGGATTGGTCGTAACATGTCATTTAGCCAAAATTCCTCTCTGTAAAAACCTGGTGGGAAAACAAATTTGACCCCAGGTGTGACATCAATTTCAGATTGTAACCAATCATCTCTGACATATCCTGCAACACCAACTGAAATGGAATGTTCAGCTTGAAGGGAGAAAGGTCTGTCTAAAATGACAGCTGGAAAATGAAATCATTTGGGGCCTTTAAAATCACTGGCTTTTACCTTTTTAACGTTAAATCTTGGATTAGTATGTCTGCACTTTGATCTGTATCGCCTTAGGAACCCAAATCATCCAGCCAGCTAATGCAGGAGTGGGGTCTTGAAGATGTCCAATATGGCTTCACGGAAGAAGACTATAAAACCATCACCAACTACAAAGCTTTCAGCCAGTTCCTCAGGCAAGTATCCAACTTCTATCTTCGGTTTGCATCCTCTGTGATTCACTACTGCCTCATATTGGCACAGTTCCTTGCAGACAGGCCCTCAACAAAACCTCCACAGTAAAACTGTGAGTGTGGTGTGGCCGGCAAGCACTGCTCTGTTTGTCTGAGCTAACAAGCTCTGCTGTGGGTGTAAAGGATCTCACCTGGGGCTGGCTGGCTGAACTAAGTCTCTCCTCTGACAAAGTGAAGCATGATCTCCCGCCGTGCCCCTGGTGAGCAGTCATCTGCTTACTGGACTCTCGTGACAGCCCTGAGGCTCTGGGACTTAAAGCCCTGACCCACTATTTGTTACAGGCCAATGTGCCAACGCTCTAGCTGTTTCCCGACTAATCTCTGACATGACATGCACACAAGCGGGAGAGCTAAATGTAGCGGGCAGCGGGGTAGCAGGGCAGCGGGGTAGCAGGGCAGCGGGGCAGCGGCAAATCAAGACAATCCCCTCCGGTGTTGAGGGAGTTAGGAATTACACTAACAGGAATGGAGTGCGATACAATAATACCGCTTTTGTTGTCCTCTTCTGCCCTCTGTTTTTACTCAGGCCTCTCATTGCCAAGAAGAACCCCAAGATTCCCATGTCGAAGATGATGACAGTGTTAGGAGCCAAGTGGCGAGAGTTCAGCGCCAACAACCCGTTCAAAGGAGCATCTGCCACCGCTGTGGCTGCTGCTGTGGCTGCTGCTGTGGAAACGGTTACCGTGGCGCAGCCAATCTCTATCAGCGGCAGCCAGCCGGGCTCTCAGCTGGGGCCAGTCAAAAAAGCCAAGACCAAAGAGGGGAAGGGTAAGGGTTAGCGCTAGGCTAAATACTGGGTTGTTAATTTTACTTTTCTTTTGAATAAAAGCAGGAACACCACCCCATTCACCTTACTGTGGTCTTTAATGTGCATTCCAGGTCCAGGAGTTAGAAAGAGAAGCAAGGCTGTGAAAGAGCTGAAGAAGAAGACCAAGCCGAAAAAGACAAAGTCCAAGTCGGGCCAAAGTGGGAAGAAGAAGAAAGCCTCCTCAGTGGGTCACCACTTCATATCCTCATCTGTGTGCTGTGTTTTCCACTTCTGTGCCTAAGGACATAGGCACAGATGTACTGTACCAACAGTACATGATCCATCCTATCTCATAACACACTGTATCCCACGGTACTGCAATATACAGTACCGTTATCCAGGAACACTACACTACATGCATGCATGCATGTGCACGAGAGGGGGTCCCAAGAAATTACCCCTTCCTTTATAAGCATAAAAACATAGAAACATAGAGACCTGGCTATAAACAACAGTATTATACGATTAATGCATTATGCTTTTGTAGGAATCTTACCCCAAAAAATGCAGAATCATTAGAAATAAAATCTTAAAATTACCCACAGTTTGAGAACATAAAGAATCATACCATACTATACGATACTTGTAAACACAGAGGGAATATGTACCTTCTAATGTAGTGTCATTTGATTTAGCTGGCTGTGTGTCTTTTCCAGAGCGAGGAAGACTTCCTGGAGGAGTCTGACTTTGATGACATCAGCATCCACAGTGCCTCTGTGCTCTCCGATACATCGCCGGCGGCTTCTAAGAAGAAAGCACGGCGTGGGCGCAAAAAAAGGAAAAGTACGTACATTGTCTTCAGTAGTTATAGACTCAATTGATTCATCTCAAGTATTTATCAGTGTGATGTAAAATAGATCTTTCCATTGAAACCCACAGATTTCTTATATATTCTTATATTTTACATTTTGATGAACCTCAGTTAACCCTAATTGTCTCCTGCTAAGCTTAGTTATTTCTCCTAGAGATTTTATGAGAAACCAATGTGACATACATGAGTTACAAATGAGACTCAAGTGAGAATCTCTGTTTAGTCTCCTGAGCAAAGAAGAGAAACACCTGAGCAGCAATATTTTCCTCTGAGATATGCTCTTTTTCAGCAACACGCTTTATCTCACACAGTTATAACATGTTTATCAATATGATGTTCTATGATGTAACTGTCCTCGGTGCCATAATTCCCAGGCTTTGCTGTTGGCCAGTAAGCAGCTCCACTGAGGCAGTTCACAAGTCCTTATCTGACCAATTTGTACCCTTTACTCTAGAGGAGGACGGCGACGGCTACGAGACAGACCACCAGGATTACTGTGAGGTGTGCCAGCAGGGAGGGGAGATCATCCTGTGTGACACCTGTCCCAGGGCCTATCACCTGGTCTGTCTGGATCCCGAGTTGGAAAAGGCTCCTGAGGGAAAGTGGAGCTGCCCGCACTGTGTAAGCGATTTCGATCTTTTATGGAATTTCACCAGGAGTGTCATAATGAGCGAATTTACACGGATGCTAATGAGCCATTCATATTCAAGATGTTCCAGCTCCAAACATCATATGTAAATGAGCGCCATGGGTTCCTGTCCTGATTGCACGTTGCCAAGGTCTTATCCGAGGTTATAAAGAAATTTGCCGGGCATTGAGCCACCCTACTCTATTTACTGTTGGCTTCCCCAGGTTTGATTTCCATGGTAATATTCTGGATATTGTGTGCATGCACAGCGAATACTGTGAGTGGGCACAGTGGTACACAGAGAATATTGAGAGTGCGCACATAAACGTCTTATCACAAATCAGACCTTTACTAGCTGTGACTGTTCTCTGGAATAGCGTGACATGTAAGTTAATTTACAGTGCTGTTGTGGATGAAAACAACAGTCGTATGGTTAGGACGAGCTGTGTTTACGTAAGATCTACAATGCGAGTTACTGCTAAAGCAATGTACAAATGATCAGTGTAATATGTTTTTGACAGCTGACTGTTGACTGACAGTTAGTCTTTTTTTTATCTATAGCGCAGTATGGATTTCTGATCAAAAGATGAATAAACGATAGCAGATCAGGCTGCTAGCCTATCTAGCCTTCATTTCTAAGCATGACAAAATGACACCAATAGACTGGACCGGCCAACCTAGCTCTCTCTCCCAATACACTGGTGCAGCTGTCAATGTAATCACTCTAATCTGAGGTTAGTGGTCACTGTACGTTCTACCAGTCTGGGTAAAATATGTCAAAGCAAAGTAAAATATACAAATAACAGACATTTATATAAATGTTAGTATATAGTTGTATGTGGTCAATGTAGTCTTCACTATCAAATAATTCAAAATTACTTTTCATATAAATGAAAATTAGATTATGATGCTATTTATCACTGATTATCACCACTTGTAATCCTGACAGTTTCTATAGTCTGGTGATTAGATGGCATACAGGTAGTGACAGAGCTGAGTAGAGGATATGTACCCCCTTTGGCCCACATACGGTCCAAAGTTTATAAAATGGAACGTTCTAGAGTGTAGTTTTCAATTCTAGATTGACATTTACCCAAAAGTTGATTGGGTTCAATTCAAAAAGGAATGGTTTAGATTGAAATGTGTTTTACAGGAGAAGGAGGGTATCCAGTGGGAAGCCAAAGACGATGACGAAGAGGAAGAGGAGGTGGCAGGGGAGGAGGAGGATGACCACATGGAGTTTTGCAGAGTGTGTAAAGACGGAGGTGAGCTGCTGTGTTGTGACACCTGCCCGTCCTCCTATCACATCCACTGCCTCAACCCACCCCTTCCTGAGATCCCCAATGGAGAGTGGCTCTGCCCACGCTGCATGGTGAGCTGTCGCGCCCTTATTTTGATACTGGAACTTTTATCTTATTTTCTTTATTTTCTTTTAGCTTTATTTTTTATTTGCATGTGAAGTAAAGTAGCAATAAAAAAACAGGAGAGGTTATGAAACCCTGCTTTTAGCTAAATAGCAGAACAATGATTGATATTAACAAAAAAGCAGACACTAAGCAATCGTTTTTTTTTATCCTATCATTTAGAAGGTGAATATTTAAATTGCCCTTGGTTCACAGTTTCGAATGTGCATGATGTCTTCATTAAGTGTATTCCTGCAAGTGTATTCTTCATTATTAAAATTCAGCATTATATAATTTAACTGTCTTTCTCCAATCACATATCATAGCCTATGTGGACTCCGGTTATATATTTTACATTTTGCATGGAAAATTTATTATTCATATACTCTACAATCTATATGTTTTTACATACTATACAAATGATCATATAAATTTGGCGTTAAGATACTGGAAATTACTCTGCTCGGAAATACTACTAGAATTGAAATGTATTTGCCAAGCTAACAAGCTAGCAGTGACAGACAAGGTGTTAGACATGCACATCTGTCTCCTCTCACCTTCTCCCCAGTGTCCTCCACTAAAAGGCAAGGTCCAGAAGATTCTGCACTGGACATGGGGGGAGGCCCCGTTGCCTCCTGAGCTGCCTCCCGGCCCTGATGGCAAGCCTGCAGACCCTCTGGTCAACCCCCCACTTAAGGGCCACCCTGAGAGGGAGCTCTTTGTGAAGTGGGCAGGCCTTTCCTACTGGCACTGCTCCTGGGTCAGCGAGCTGCAGGTGAGACATCAAGCCAGCGCCGACCTCTTTTTGAATGAGTCTGTCCACTCAGCAGTAAGATCTATGGGTTGCTGGACTGAAAGTGTCTGAAATGTTAGTTGCCAAGTAACAAATTGGCAAGAGCCAAATGCAGATTTTTCTTTAATGATTATTATCTCTTGTAAAAGATGACCTTGCAAACCTTGCCGCTATGCATTTCTATTTACTTACCTGAGAAAAATGATTAGTTTCTTAAGGTTTCTCACCTTCTTTAAATGCATGGTTGAACTTTAAGTATTTGATCAAATTACCACAAATTCCATGGCAGGATTACCTGTTGAGACTCTCGTGAGACAAACTGTATGCTACAGGCAATTCTTCACTGCATTAAGGTATGCTAAATGGATTATTTTGCTTTGCCTGTGTGGTTACGAAGCTGGAGCTGTACCACACGGTCATGTACCGCAACTACCAGCGGAAGAACGATATGGACGAGCCTCCACCGTATGACTATGGTTCTGGAGAGGAGGAGCTCAACAACGAGAAGAGGAAGAGCAAAGACCCCCAGTATGCGCTGATGGAGGAGAGATTCTACCGATACGGCATCAAGCCAGAGTGGATGATCATCCACAGGATAGTCAACCACAGGTTGGAAACACAGTCACATGCATTATATGTAGCGACGTGTTGGTCAGGCAGGCATTGAAATGTCTGGGTAAAAAAAGATCGAACCAATTATTCAATTTGTACTGGTATTGGTATTTGTTGATTTTGCAAGCTCCCCCTCTATGATTTAAACAGCCAATCAGCATCCAGGTGGTTAGTTCAGTAGGTGCAGACAGCAATTAAATGCTTTTGTCATCCCAGAAAGTGGGATCCTGTACTGGTTGGTTGATAGTTCGCCTGCTAGTGTTTGTGTTTGAAAATCACAGTCAAACGTTTCTTGTTCCAGTTGGTTGAAAATGGTCGAATCGCCTGCTAATGATGTGATTGACACCTATATGCACGGCCTGACTCGAGACTTCCCAGTCTGGATTTTAAAGGTGGAGCTGCAAAATCGAGATTTTACCAGGCCATGAAAAGTCTATGGGCTCTAGTTTCTGGATGGTGCAAGGCTGGCGGTAGCGCTAACACAGACGTAATTACACTTTTGTTTCTCTCACCTGGGCGTGTCTAATTTCCTGACCCGCCATGAGAACGCCTGTGCTGAAATGGGCGTGGGGGCGCAGTAGAGGGTGGGTCAGTCAAAATCAGGTGGCGCAGCGCCAGTTTGGTGTCAAATAATACCAAATATTGTGCTAGCGTCTCTGTTCACGTCTTGGCGCAGACGCAGGCGTTGTCTGGTAGTTTCCGGCCTTTTGGGCGAAGGTGCACTGAGCACATACCTATCCAAAATCACACACGATACTTGTGTATGTTATGTGATCTATTTCGAGAATAACTTAACTAATGACTACTGTCCTTAACCTTTTTAATCACAAAACAAAATATATACATGTATCATGGTGGTTTATTAGAGGTGCCATATTTGGGAATTTGGCAACTGTGTACCTCCCGAATAAGGACATCAGTTTTGACAGTTTCCTCCCGGGAGAACTTTTCTGCCGGTCTGGACTTTTGCTGTCCATTATGAAATTGGCAGTTTGCCGAGACAGAGATCGAGCTGCTGTTAAAGGGAATGAGAGGAGCTGATTGGATTGGCCGTAATTGAAGACAGTCCCCACCACTCCTACTGATAATTTATTAATTCTAATCCAACCCTTTTACAACTGTGCTGCCCATTGCGCCCAATTACCGCCACCGCCACATGTCCCGAAATTATCAAAAAAGCATTGGCCACACCTTCGATGGACTTGCGCCGTGCACTAGCGCCGTGCACTAGTGCCGTGCATTAGCGCCGTGCACTTCCGCTTGCGCCTTGACCGGGACACTAGGGCCCTATAAATTCTACAGAATGAGATGTTATGGAACCAAGGTAAATTTACAGGCAATACTCCATATGTACTCCATGTGTACTTTGTATTTCTTGTAGTTTTGATAAAGATGGAGACGTGCACTACCTGATCAAGTGGAGAGACCTGCCATATGACCAGTGCACCTGGGAGGTGGATGATTTTGACGTCCCTGAATACGACAGCCATAAGGCTGTCTACTGGGACCACAGGTGGGTTCACAGCATCCCTATCCATAGCTCATGCTAATATCACGCGTCACCATTTGTAACCCGCTGTAGGGTTTAGGTTTGAAGACAACCAGGATAAATGTCCTGGGCTTGGGTGCCTGTGGGAATCCTTGGGGACCCATTACAGGCTAATTCATTATGAGGCACGAGTCACTGGCAACCCATACTGTCTGGATTCTGCTGGAGCCTTGGAAATACAGTCAAGGTGTCTCTTCCTATGACAATTCGTGTCAGTGTGGCCCATCTGTCTTTGACCTTACTCTCGTTGCTTGCGCTAAAAAATAAACAAAGGCATATGCACACGCCCCCCACACTGTGGGCTGATGTGGATGCCTTGCTGGATTTATGTTATAGGGAGCAGATATTGGGGGAAGACCAACGCCCCCTGGTGGTGAGGAAGGGGAAGAAACTTAGAGACGAGCACCAGAAGAGGGAGATCCCGCCTGACGCTCCCATCATAGATGTAAGTTGGCATGTCATGTCCACATGCAGATAGAGCAGTGGAGCAAGGGGTAGGGTTTGTATTGTAGTATCGTTTCTAAGTGTGTGGAAAGACACTTCTCTCTGAATCTGTACAGCAACATTTCTCCAATATGTTTAATTTATTCTGTTCCCATATTCTTTTTTATGCTGTGGCAGTGAACCCATTTCTTTCTGGAGTCCATTCAAGTCTTCCCAATCACAAAGTGCTTTCATGGTGTTTTCTGACCCTATTTCCTGTTCATGTTTGTTGTTGAGAAAGCTGTTATGTTGAAATGTCTTTAAAAAAAACATATAGTGGATCACCACCCATAAACAAACCTTAGAAGAGTATTATCTTCTGTCACATGTCTTATCTTCTGTCTTCTGTCTTATTATAATATGTTTTAAGCATCATATTGATTGCTAGCATCTGAGCACACATTATTACTTATTTATTAGTGTGCATCATATTCCATGCTCTTTCATCATCAGCCAACCATCAAGTTTGAACATCAGCCGTGGTACATCAATGCCACTGGGGGCACCCTGCATCCCTACCAACTGGAGGGGCTGAACTGGCTGAGGTTCTCCTGGGCTCAGGGCACCGACACCATCCTGGCAGATGAGATGGGTCTGGGCAAGACTGTGCAGACCATAGTGTTCCTCTACTCACTCTACAAAGAGGTGAAGATGGAATTGATTCATATTCTATGGGTGGTTTAAATCGGAAGACTTCAGACATTAGCCTTGTACCCATAATTACCATGTTCCATGCGGGTTTCCACCCCAAGGGCAATCAATTCCACACATAAATTAAGGAGTGTATGTGGGATGAGTGTCAAACATTTCCTTAGCTCTTTATAATAATGGTCTACATCATAGATCATATAAAAGGAGATCAGATAACTAAAATAAAAAACCTTTTTCTACGTTTTCATTGATATTGTGGTGAATCTGTCCTGCCTATTTTCCCCCTTAGGGTCACTCTAAGGGGCCCTTCCTGGTGAGTGCTCCTCTGTCCACTATTATCAACTGGGAGAGAGAGTTTGAGATGTGGGCCCCAGACTTCTACGTGGTGACATATACTGGGGACAAGGACAGCAGGGCTGTCATCCGGGAGAACGAGTTTACCTTTGAAGACAGTGCCGTCAAATCAGGGCGCAAGGTCTTTCGCATGAAGGTAAGCATGTACAGATTACACAGCTGTGTTTCACTTACTGTCTTTTTTTTTAGCCTGCTGTGGGATAAGGTATATGATTTTCCAGTCAGGATATAGTAAATGCAAGAAGGTCTAACCATTAATGAAAAAAGCAGCTGAAAGAAGAACCCTACTAAGCAGTCCTCGTTTGGAAATAGCACACATATAAACACAACTAAGAATTATTTACTGTGCTTCCCGAAACAAACATTTCATACTCTTACTCTTCAACATTATAGTGTACAAAATACTTTGATCTCAAAACATGAGATCAAAGTAACAAAATGTAACATGCGGCCTCATGTCCCGTTGATGGTCCTCCCTCCACAGAAAGACACTCCCATCAAGTTCCACGTGCTGTTAACCTCCTATGAGCTGATCACTATCGATCAGGCCATACTAGGCTCCATCAACTGGGCTTGTCTAGTGGTTGATGAGGCCCACAGATTAAAGAACAACCAATCAAAGGTAATTCTGCATTCCTGCCACGTGACCAACATGTTAAGGGGGGCTTTCTTTACTTACTTCAAATGAGCACGTCCAAGGTTATAGCTATCAACATATATGAGAAATTGCAGGAAAACTAATTCTTGATTATGAAGGAGATGCATCCAACATGACTGCTAAATGAACCTGCAGCATGATATATGATGGTCTTATACTAGATGACTTCAAGAGCACTTTTAGACTATACTACTATACTGCATCCCACATAAAATCACTCAAGCAGGAATGTTTTTTAAAGATCATCGGAGCTCTAGGCTGATAGATGCAATATGACCAGGATTAGACTTCAACATTACTCGGTCTACTATTTTGTGTGTGTCTGGGATCTAACTGACAACGTGTTGTTCCAGTTTTTCAGAATTCTCAACGGGTATAAGATCTACTACAAGCTGCTGCTGACAGGAACTCCTCTTCAGAACAACCTGGAGGAGCTCTTCCACCTTCTCAACTTTCTCACACCAGAGCGCTTCAAGTAAACACTCCATTCTTACTTTCCTCCACCCTTCAGTACTATATAAATCTAATATGCGTCTATTCACCCCAATGTCATCTTTACTCCACCATCCATCCATCCATCCATACAGTATATTTATCCACCCATTCTTGCCCCATTATGACTAACTGCCCCTGAACACACCAAAAAGATAATTTATGTAATTATAGAATATAGTTGGAATGATATAACCACAGACTGTTTGTTTATGAATAGTCTTTAAATATAAAGTATTTATGTAGGTAAGTAAGTATATAATGTAGGTAGGTAGAATGGAAGAAAGAAAGGAAAATAAGTAGGTAAACAGACATTGTTCCACTTAACTATTGTTAACTATTTAATGGATGTTCTCCTCTGCAGTAACTTGGAGGGCTTCCTGGAGGAGTTTGCTGACATCTCTAAGGAAGACCAGATTAAGAAGCTACATGATCTTCTGGGGCCTCACATGCTCAGGAGGCTGAAAGCCGACGTCTTCAAGAACATGCCGGCAAAGACGGAGCTCATTGTTCGCGTGGAGCTCAGCCCCATGCAGAAGTACGTAGCTCCCTTGGCAAAGTTTCTACTGCATTACGATTGATCACTGCTGTCCACCCAAAGTACTGTAGTTGTTCATGAATGAAAAAGGGATATACAATAATACTTTAAAATTTAAAGGGACCCTTGTGGTTAAAACCAGCATTACAAAAATCTTGGTGGTTTGCATTCTTCTCTACTCCTCCCCCCTACAGCGCTCATAGGCTCATGCTGTCAGCAGTGTCCTTAAATAAAGCTTAAATAAACACAGGACAACCATTTTCTCATCTTCTCATCTTCTCTAAACTCCCTTCTAAAGTCCCGCCTCTGAACTCTGACCCACAGGAAATATTACAAGTTCATCTTGACGCGAAACTTTGAGGCCCTGAACTCTAAAGGCGGAGGTAACCAGGTGTCCCTCCTCAACATCATGATGGACCTGAAGAAGTGCTGCAACCACCCCTACCTGTTCCCCGTGGCAGCCATGGTAACAATATGGAGGCCTGTGCATATTGTGCTGCTGTTGACTTGATCTTGGACGTACCATAATAAAGCATCATCAGAAAGTTTCAACAAGTACCATTTTCTTGTTAATGCTCAGCGAAAAGCCTGTGCAAACACAATTATAGCCCATAATATGCCTTGCCGGCCAGAAAACAATTTCTGTAAGTAATTTTGCCAACACACCTGACAAATATCTAGATGTTTGAAATATATATATATATATATATATATATATACAGTATATATATTACAATTAGGTCATTTAGCAGACGCTTTTATCCAAAGCAACTTACAATTACATGGTGCTATTACATGGAGCAGGTAGGGGTTAGGCATCTCAAGGATGCTTACAGGTAGGCCAATTTTGGGTCTCGAACCCACAACCTTCTGGCTGGGAGTCCAACACCTAGATCACTAGACTATCCTGCCCTATATATATAGATATATATAAATATGTAAATGTATTTATTTATTTTTCTCAAACTAGGAACCTCCAGCTCTTTTGGCATGCATTAGCCTTTCCAGGCTCATAAGTTGCACATAAAGACACACACACACTGGCTCATTTCTCAGGCTGCTCTGTAGCGCCAACTGAAACACAAATGTACTTAGGGAGGTTAATGTGGCACAGGTGTGCTTTGGCCCCTTGCCCTACCAATGCACAATCGCTGCCCTGCCTGCCACAACTTTCCTGACTATTCATATCACTAAATAAGGCAAATAAAGACTGATTTGTTTATTTATGCACAAGGCCCAATTGTCAGTATCCAAGTTAATTTAGAAATACAGACAATGAAAAGGCCTTATGTATGATGCTTTGTGGGAGGATATAGACAAAAACAATACTGCAATGGCCTCTAAAGACATTAAAAAGGACAAAATTGCTTTTTTGGATACTTATTACCTCCTTTATATACTTATTTATACACTGTTTCCAGGACCTTTTTTCTTGTAAACAACCCCAGAAAACTTGACTTGATTTTCTGAATCATTGTATTTCTCCACTTGATGCCTGAGGTTAGTTAACTTGTACACATTCTGTTTTTCTGTCTTAACAGGAAGCCCCTGTGTTACCCAATGGTTCTTATGATGGCAACCTACTGGTAAAGTCCTCAGGGAAACTCACCCTCCTTCAGAAGATGCTGAAGAAGCTGAAAGATGAAGGACACAGAGTTCTCATTTTCTCACAGGTAACTGACAATGCGCAAGAAATGTCAAGTCACTTGCCTATTAAATGGGCAAGATGTTTTTTTTGTGAATGCTAATGTATTCATTTATTGGTACAATCATATTGTGCACCGTCATGTTAGCCCTGCATTCATGTCAGTGTTATAGATTTTAATCACACTGTATTTGTAATCCCGCTCTCGTTTTAGATGACAAAGATGCTGGATCTGCTCGAGGATTTTCTGGAGTATGAGGGCTATAAATACGAACGTATCGACGGAGGCATTACAGGAGGCCTAAGGCAAGAAGCCATTGACCGCTTCAATGGTGAGTCAGTTAATCCTAATTCCTACTGTGTTTCTCTTCTCCGCTCCCTATCTCTTTCTTTCTGTCCTGTCATCTCCCCCCCTAACACACACACACACACACACACACACACACACACTGACTCTCTGCTTGTTGCTTTGCACTGCAGCACCGGGCGCTCAGCAGTTCTGCTTCCTACTCTCAACGCGAGCTGGAGGCCTCGGCATCAACCTGGCTACTGCAGATACTGTCATCATCTACGACTCAGACTGGAACCCTCACAACGACATCCAAGTACTGCCCTCTCTCTCTCTCTCTCTCTCACACACACACACACACACACACACACACACACAGACACACACACACACACACACACACACACACACACACACACAC
>JAOEHI010050449.1:0-20028 GCA_025447815.1 Percopsis transmontana | reverse complement strand
AGTACTAGTACTAGTACTAGTAGTAGTAGTAGTAGTAGTAGTAGTACTAGTAGTAGACAGCGCTGGACGCACCTGCTCCCTCTCTTATAAGCGTGCTGAGCTTGGAGCTGAAGAGGACGTCCACATGGTTGAGGATGAACTCCACCACCACCGACTGGATACGGACCTCCATGAAGGCTGCCGTGCCGCTGAAACACGCCGACTCAATCTGCTTGGACCTGCGAAGACGCGGGGCAAGGCACAAGACCAACAGCAGTGTTGAAGAGAGCGTCCGGAAAATACCTAGATTTTATTCTCCTATTTCGTTCAACAAAAAATGCTGTTTAAAAGACTGTGCTACGGAAAAGGCTTCAGAACCGGGCTACTTATCACTGTAAAAGGGAAGAACCTAGTTAAAAAACCCTTTTTAGTGTTCCTCTCACCTCAGCAGGTTAGGAGCCCACACAATGGCCAAGTTCTTGCTGTGCATGTTTGTGATATAGCTGAAGGTAGCCAGATGGGACAGGTGTCGCATCAGGAACTCCAGGGTCCTGGGAAATCAAGTTTTAACTGACTTTAAAAAAAATAAAAACAACTATCCATCCAGATCATGAGATCTTTAGTCAAAACTAAAATGAGGCCACCTTTGAAATTTCACTTAATTTATGGCTGAAAAGTAATCATTTCTGGGGGGGAAATTGGTCTTTGTAATAAAACAAATCTTTGGGTCCTAACTTGTGGCCACCACTAGGTGGCAGCGTGCCCCTCTGCACTGACCTGTAATGTGGTGGAGGCAGCTGCTGGATGACATCATGTATTTTGATGAGTCGCTCTTCGTCAGTAGCTGCCGATACAGCGTCCTTCATGAGGAAAGGGAACGACAGAGAGAGAAAAGGGAGTAGAAGGTTAGATTGGTTTAGGCTTAATCTGTAGCCAACCTTTCTTCGCTCGCTCCTTTCCCCAGCTGCCATAACAACCGGCAAACATTTACTCCATCTTATGGGACTGGTCTGTTGAGCTTGGACAGGATTTTCATTCCTTGTCATGGCCGTTTTGAGGCAATCGCAGTGACGGGTGTTTTAATTACAATACAATTATTTTAGCGGTTTCTTTGACCCAAACTAATGCGTTCCTCCGACCCACACTGAAGAGATTTAACAGAAGTCAAAAGGGTAACTTGGATAGCTGACTGGGACAATTCTAAATCCAAATAATGACAACAGACGCTGAAGTAGGAAACGGCCTGCTCTGAATGCATCTTTGTTCAGAGCCAAATGACTTCACGTGTGTGTTAAAAAGTAGTGTGTGTGTGTGTGTGTGTGTGAGTGAGTGAGTGAGAGAGTGTGTGTGATAAGAGTAATGTGTAGTGTGCGAGAGTGTGTTCCAGGGCCCAGGGAGACTGTGGGCCCGCATGGACAGAGCTGCTTACTGAGAACTTCTCATACAGCTGGTAGGTGAGCAGCGGGTTGGGCAGCTCTCGGAAGTACAGCTTGCACAGCGAACCAACGCAGTGGATGTCCTGGATGTACACATCTTTGGTCAGGTCGGGGATCTGCTCAGAGTCAAACTCATGTCTGACGAAACAAAGAGGAAGAGAGAGAGCGAGAATGTTGTTTGCTGCATACGGTAACTGGTGTATGACCTATTCAGCTATTGACAAATGTACTTATTGTAAATGGCTTTGGATAAAAGTGTGCCAAATGCTCTAAATGTAAAAATAAAGAGACAATTTACAAAACGTGTTTATTTGAAAGGCAGAGACTGGTCGAACACAACTAGTGTCTTATGTCATAAGGTAAATCCAGCATCCCTTCAATAACTACTTCTTCTACCAGGCCGCAGCCCTTCTTTTAAAGAAGACTAAATTATTTGCATATATACGAAACGTCTTTACACAGTGCTGCTTGTTTCCGAAATTACAGCATAAAAAAAATAAATGGTCGTAATCTCGTTTTAGGCGACATGCAAACAGTGGAACGTGTTGATGTCATAGCACAAAGGCAGGGTTTTAAGCATATTTCTCAACACCAAGTGCAGATCATGGTTCTTTTCCCAAAGCCTCCAAATCCTCCAATCAAATTCTTTAATGTAATTCTATACAGCTACATGATAATCACCTGATAATCACAATAAGCATACGCGTCCCCTGTAGGCTTGTTCTCATTACCAAACTACAAGCTCTTGTCATCTCAGGACGACATAATTTTGGGAAAAAATGGTGTATTCCACAATTGCCTGTTGTTCATATACACTGGAGTAAACCCATATCATGTGCAACGCAAACGTAAACATAATGGATTATGTTTTACTTTTTCACAATTGCAGTAATCCTGGAAAGAATTTGTACGATATCAGTGCTTAGATGTGGCCTCAGAGGATTAGATTGGTGAGTAATGCCCATAGCGTTGTGATTTCCTTTATTGAGGCCATATTTGTTTGGCTAGAGATTCATAAAAAAAAGAAAGCGGAAATGAGACCACCATCACAGCAGAGTACTGAAGCCATATGGAAGTGCCTGACCAAAATGGCGGCGTCCTTAAACCTAAAATCCCGACTTCCAAAAGTCCCTTCACAAACCTACATGGCAGACAATACGTTCGCGTTATCCTAGTCAATAATCCATCTGTGCTTCCTACCGCAGTTTCTGGATATTTGAGGCGATTCCAGAGAGCCGATAGATTCCATCGACCACACCGTGCTTCTCGATGAAATCTGTGCAGCTCTTGAGAACCTGAGGAACTAGGAGCACAAAAATAGTACGTCATCACCCACAAAGATCTCTTCAGCCAACAACTTTCACACTTGGTGCTACAAGGTCAGGAATTAAAGAAAGAATAGTATGTTCAGGCGAGTGCTCAGGGGCTCGATTTTTGTTTGTCTCATCGTGATTAAATAGCATTTCTGCATTGTTAATGTCAGATAGCGGAAACATTCTAAACCTGTTAACATACAGTATGTGAAAGGCTTGTAAACTGGCTATAATAATATTCTCTATATACGCGGTTGTAAATGTCTTTACAAGGTCATTTCACATTCTGTTTTTATATGAAGTGTCGTGGTGCATTTATTTGGCCAAAGAGTGACATTTGTGCAGTTTTACATGAAAATAGCGACATGTTAGAATAGATTTTGAGTTTACATATCGTTGCCCGAGAGGACAGGGCTGGGAGACAGATGCTTGTTTTTTGGCAAGTAATCTACACACAGACCGATAGTGCGAGACAAGCAAGACAACTTCAAGACATGAATTACCCTGCAAAAAAACACAAAGAAATTCCTCATTTAACTTAGGCCTCTATAAATCCTCAAGAACTGGTACTTTGCGATAAGGAGGGTGTGTTAGCAGGAGGAGGTTCCTGAGCCCCTCGCACATCATTCAGAGGAAAATGGGTGGGACCTCAGCCGAAGCAGCTGTTTAAGACAAACTTCCCACATAGCCAGGAGAAAGGGAGGAGGGACCCCGAGACGGCTAGAAAAGTAAACCGCGGATGTTCAGAAGCGGAGCAGACTTGCACTTTATGACAGCGGAAGTGGATTAAACCACTTAAAGGGTGTTAACACAATTAGGACATTATGACACTGATCAGAAAGGATTCAGTGTGCACGTGCATGATGGCAAGGCAGGATACATTTAGGATATGCTTGAACACAAATACAAATGTATGCCTCTTGCAGTACGTGAAGGTTTCTTTAGAGTGACAGAACTTTTTATTAATACAGCCGTATGTGATGAACCGTATGCAAGTAATCAAGTAATCAAACTCAAAATCCATTTTGAAGCCTTAAGTCGAAGCCATTTCTGTATTAGTTCAAATGTATCGCTCACTACATTACCAGGATTCCCACTGCAGACAGAGGCACTGAGCTTCCTGCAACACAACGCCTCATCTTTTCAAGCGGCGGTAAGCAAACGGTTTAGAGCGGACAAGGTTTGACTCCTTCTCTCATTAGTGTATGTCCACAGGACCCAGTTTTGACCCTTGTAACACTGAGATATCAGATGAATACAGGGGCGACAGACAGCCCAGTGTTAAAATGGGGCTGTATCGGTGTATTCTACTTTATACTCTACAGATTGCTAGAGAAACGGAAGAAGCTAGTGCACGAGCTGTACACCCTGAAGCGGGCGCGTCACAAAGGATGTGGGTGAACGCTGTCGACCAATGAGACCAGGATCTGTGGGGAACTTCACGCCCACCACACTGGATGTCCTGCTAACGCTTGGAGGAGGAGACAAATCTAGACAAAGGGCAGAAATGATCGATAGCTGCACGGTAAAAGTCTGGTAGAGAAAGTTGAGAAACTGAAAATGTCGCTGTGTGTGTGTGGGGTCTCACCATCATGGCCTGAGTTGAGCAGGTGCTCTCCCAGGTCGCAGCCAAACACCCTCTCACGGAGGATGCCCCTCTGCTTCAGCTTCTGCTTGGTGGGCCTGGACTTCATGAAGGTGCGCAAGAAAGTGATCAGTTTCCCGTGCTTCTTAGACACTGGGGAGGGGAGACACAGAATGGGGGAGTGACGTTTCTGTTTTGTTCTCTCCACACCCCCTAAAAGGGCACCCACCTCACCCACTCACCCCCCCCCGTCCCAGTGCAAGGACTGGGGCTCGCTTTTCACACAAGGCCTGCGTGAACCACAGACCTCCTGAAGTCCCATACAAGCTGCCCAAATTCACCTTTGTGGATTTTAACCTCATTCTCATGGAAAGCACTTCCATTATGCATGTGTAGTTTCCCTGAAGCGTAAGCTGGGCTCCCTAAATACCACCTCCTGGGCCAATACAAAAGTATCGTCCCTATCCAGGACCTGTCCCCTTAGCTCCCTTTCCATACAACACAGTGGCGGGCCCGTCTCAAAACCCAAACCCGGCATAATCAGATAATGTGTCTAGGAAAAGTGCCTTAAGCCTCTTAAAGTATGGAACAGTTGTTTTCTACATTCTGAAGATGTGTGGAAAAGCTATTATGGGGGGAAAGGATCTCTGCATTTTTAAGAGGGACGATGGTAGTCGCCCAAAAAATCCTGTACTGCAAATCGTAAACTGTCAACTGCTGCAGAGCTCGTGGCACGCTCATTTTCCTCCACTGGCTCAGTTTACTTGCCACTTCCTGAACCCATTAAATCTGTTGTCAGGCTCAGAGTTTGTGCTCTACCTTCTCTCTACCTTCAATACAGAGGTTGAGGTCCTTGCCTTCCCTTTCCTTGCGTCGGTAACTCTAACCCTCCTTCAGCCCTTTCCACTCCACCCGTAATGACATTTTCAACTTCGCTGTCGCTGCTTAATCCTTCGCTGGCACGTCCATCATGTTTCCCAGTTGCCCTTCACATTTTATCCCCCCAAAAACAGCACAAAGTAAAACAACAACTCTGGATCTACAGACTGTAACCATGGGTCAGAAAGCTTTAAACCTTTACCTCACCCACAGTCTAAAATTCACAGTCTAAATTCTCTAGGTTTTCTATTCAAGGGCAATGTTGCCAATTTTGCAATAATGGTATTTTGTTTCCTAGTCTCACGAACAGCTGCAGCTTCCACCAACACCTCCCTACTGAGAGGCTCCTGGGTAAAGCGGAAAAACACTGCGTCCCATCAGTTTTCTTCTCTAAAATCCAACGTATGTGCTTTTGATTATTTTTTTTACTGATTAGAAACACAGTCACAGTCGTCATCATTGCCATACGAGTTTCACAGACAGCCATTTAATTGCTTTTTCATATACCAGCTCAAGCAACTCCTGGGGTTTTAAGACATGTTTGAGTTCCAATTAGATAAGAGGATCTGATGTGCGACTAAGTCGTTGGAGGGATACAGTGTGCCTTCACTCTCTGTTGTACCAAGCTCTGCATGTTGTTACAGTATACATGAAAATGGGCCATTGCTTGCAATGCGATCTCCCATAACAAAATAAGGCAAGTTGTTTGGATGAATGGAAAGCCTGGAGGCAGCCTTTTTTAATTTTCCAAACTTCGTAGAAAGCAGATGATACGGTGACGAAAATGTCAAGCGACTTGACTCCTACATGACCGACAGGCATGGACTGTTATGAAAATAATTTTTGAGCTTGGCCACACAAATTACCCATCTTAGTAAAATTAGGCCCTCTGGCCCAGAGACCAGTGAGAGAAAATAACTGCAAGACAAGTGCTTTGCATTCTGCGCCTCTCATCAAGTAAAGGTTAAAGGCAAAATGAAACCAGTAGTAGAAAGTACAATTGTAGCAGTACAAATGCAACACAGGAAGAGACTTAAGAAGGTCCATCTTCAATGTCGCCAACACATGGCCATTCAATGCACTTCTTAACTTGACAATATCAGGTTTATGGATTATAAATTCAGGTGTGGGAGATGTAAAATATGATTAGACTTGATCTTCAGATTCTTCATTAATTTATATCATTTGTATCCTTCAATCAAAAGTCAAAATAATCCAAATTAAATAAACTGACTGACCTCACAAAACACCCTCACTAGAACAGATATACTGTATGGCTACTGTATTCTATCCGTTGAAAAGCTAACCTATAAAATAAAACTTTGTATACCACGATTTTCCGGTATGCCATTTATCAGAGTAATCCATTCCATTCCAGGGAGAAGTGGAGTTTAAATTCCTCCCTCTGTGAGAAATTCCTCGGTGCGGCTCTGCCCGCAGACAAACCGCTGAGGCAGCTTTGTTTACTCTCACTTGTGTTGAGGCATCAGAAGGGGCATCGCCATCACGTCAGGGGCTGACTGTGCGGCTATGCGTTAGCTTCCACCAACATGTCACTTTCATCCCGGCACCCAGATCACCTAGAAAGAGTGCGAGTACGGACTCTGCCTTCCCAAAATGCACTGAAGCCCCCATCTGCTCTATGTCCACACAGACGACAGCCTCGGGCCAGTGGGTCATCTTCAGAATGCTGGAATAGCACAGACAAAGCTCATCTAAATCCAGCAGGGTGCGAGCTGCATCATTTAAATATAGGACCAAGAACTGGGTTAAGGGGTTTTAGATTACTAAATATTATGATTTAAAAATTATGCCTGGGTATGTGTCTG
Organism: Percopsis transmontana; assembly: GCA_025447815.1. Taxonomy (NCBI): domain Eukaryota; kingdom Metazoa; phylum Chordata; class Actinopteri; order Percopsiformes; family Percopsidae; genus Percopsis; species Percopsis transmontana. The sequence goes on along the minus strand of JAOEHI010050449.1, from coordinate 13,007 downwards.
ATGAAAAAGCCACTGGGCCTTATTGCTTTTGCTCTATGCAAACCATTTACAGACTGTCACAACAAGGTACTTGATAGAAGTGGCTGAGTCATGGGCTGAAGGGTCACAGTAGCTCGCCTGATGGCGACTATGGCACTTCGAAGTCCTAGCTAGGGAAATGAGAGCCAACAGCATCTACCTGAAATTTGCATATATAGCAGATAAACTCCAGCAGGGACCAAACCAAACGAAGGGGAGGCTAGGATAATGCTTTAGGAATTTTTATCCATTTTAGTTCCATCCTGGCAACCTATGAACAAAATATGAACCGTGAAAATCGTTGGCCCTCCAATGCTGCTGTTCCTCTAACCGGACGTCTTCCCAAGAGAACCTAGTGAATGTATGGGATTTAATCAGTGAGGATAAGGGCGAGGACGATGGACATTTATGGAAAATCAAATATGAAGCTGCAAAACAAGAGTAAAACTCAGGAGGTGTCAGAAGTATTTCATCCACAAGCCAGTTTACACGAGCACTGAAGATCCAGGCTCCAACTTTAGCTTATTAATACTTTATTAAAGCATTTGACTAGAATAGGTTTTCTTCGACTTTCTGTTCGCACGAGAGCCAAAACCATTACTAAATGTTCTATGGTGTCCATTTAATGCTTCCGTTTCTGTAAGCCTTTCTGAAAACTCCAATTCACTTCAACTACAACCACTGTGTTTCTATTAATGGCATTCCCATCCCTTATTTTACCCAATGACCAAATAACGACAACGAGCTAATTTGAGGAATCCCTAATAGTAATTAGTCCCTGCTAAAGACTGATTCTATATTTGGTCAGATATTCACAAGAGCCAACCTCCTCCAATATTCAGATAGATCACTGGAAGTAGGAGGCTGTTATGCATCAAATGTTTAAACACAACTTATCAAGCTATGCAGGCAGGAAAAATAACACTACTCTAAACACAATAGGTGCTACATCAACAGATCACAACTAGCTTTGCTGGGGCTAAAGTCAAGTGTAACCAACTGGGAAAGGTCTGCCAAATAAAAAGTGATCATGAGTGACAGTGATCTCTGTTAGGCCATGAGAGCTCGTGTGTGTGTGTGTAATAGCAGGTGCAAAATAGCTTATCGTTTCGTATTAAATACCCCACAACTATAGCTGAAAGCAGACATGACTGGGGACGTCTAGTCACCACTATATCATATATTTGGTGATAATTCTTCCCTTGTTTTGACCTGAGAATTGTTTTTTACGTGTGTAAGTCGTGTAAAGATTACTTAATATAACAAATATTACTCCTACTTCCTCTACTGCTATAACAAAAAGACGATAGCGCCACTTTTCACCCCCCTTGCACACTGAGTGTTCCCAGATCTCATCCTTGGGAATATATAGACAAGACATGTAAAAGAAAAACAGGCTCAATATTATCTTAAAACCCAGTAGCCGAACAGACTGTCCAACTTTTGACCCTGAAGACACGGAGCCAAGACTGGAATGTAAACAATAGTGCTGACGGTACACAATCCTTCCAAAGAAAGATGATCATAGTCGCTGTTGCCTTCACAACACCATAGATAGGCTACTGCTTAATAGGCCATAGCTGAAGAAATAGATTAAAAACTGCTTGTGGTCTGTAGTCTGCGATTGCCTGCTAGGTTGACTTTGAATAATTAAAAAAACAACTATTGAAGTACAAACATAATTTGCTACCAAAACACAGTCTTTGTGATACTGACCATTATATAACAACTTAAAACGGCACAATTTGAAGCCTATATTTTGTTACGGTAAAAGAAAATCTGGCGCATGAGTATAACATGCACCAAGTTGCCTTAGTACAAAATATAACCCAAAGCATTTTCTTACCTTTGTTCCGTAATGTGGAACATGCTTTGGCCGAAATTACAGGATTTTATGTCCTAAGTAACCTAAGCGCACCAGTTTTCCTCTCACAATTCATAAACAAGTGCGACGAAACTTCACCTGAACTTGTGTCCCGGGGCATGGGTTGAAATGATTCTAGACAGCGAGCAAACTCTCTTCGTCCTGTCAGCTAATAGGCAACTCCTTCCCTGTATCGAGTTACATGGTGGCATGCCGAAATTGACTTCCCTGGCTAAATTGACAGTTTTAGACTTTAGTAACCTCGTAGGTCATATTCGTATTATAGCACTATTAATAGTCTAGGTGTCCTTAGATGTTGGCGCTTTTTTCCGACTACGCTTAGCCTTTCAACTCATCGTGATAGGTATGTCATCACAGACGTTCAAATAATAATGTCTGCCATGAATAAGGACCAATTTCAGCGAGGGGTACATTTGCTGCAGGACAACATCTTAGTCCATAAAGCAGAGTCAGCGGCATGCAACTGGTTGTTCTCCACAGTGGAAAATGCGCTCATCTCACCTCTCTCACCATAGCTCTTCTGAAACCCCCAGCTTCGATTAATTGTATAGGATACATTTCGGTAAGCGTAGTTTTATTTTTTAGTTAGTTTGTTCATTTATTATAACTTATATTAAGCCCATTACACCATGATTATTCTGGTCGACCTGGTAACCACATACAGTACAGTCAAGCAAGGGGCCTATAATAAACAGTTTAGTCAAAGGGTGAGGGTAAACTAATTTGTTAATCATGTATCATGGGACTGCAGTGTCTATGCTGTTGCATGTGATCACCTCAAGGCAAGTGTTAAAAAGGCTAGACACTTCCAGAGATCCCATCTTATGATCTTTTCTCGTCAAACATTTTCATAGTTATGGTATTACACAGGTTACAGACCTAAAGTGAGCCTTTGCAGTTTATTTCTATGGATAAGATGCCAAAACAACATTTATCGTGGCTATAAATGCTTGTTACTACCATCAATTATATCTTTTAGTTATATAATATAATTTGTTTAGTACTTTAAAAAAGAAAATACTGACAAAGTGATCCACAATAATGTTGAATAAAAGGTCAGAAATATTACAACAACAAAAAAAACATCACTGAAAGACTCGGGGAAAGGTGCAAGGATGGGGAGTAATTGGGCGAACTTCCCAAATGTTTTCACTACTGTATATTAACAGTGTGGTAGATGGGCAGTTGAGCGACATATGTACAGCAATAGCGGTATGACAGTGAAGAAGCTGCTGAAGACTATTAGCAAACCAATTACCAAAACACAGATTGTGGACCTCCAACATAACTCTATTAAAGGGGACATATAATGGAAAACTGTGGTTACCTCGGCATACTTGAATATAGAGAGTTCAGTACATGGAACTGACATACCAGGACACTGTTCAAATCCATAAACCATGAATATGCAAAAGAGGGCATTAAAAAGGCCCAATTCCACATTCCAGAATTGTTACTCAACAGTTGCGAGGCATAATTAAATTGCGAGGCAAAATGTAAACACTCCAGCCCGCTGAATAAGAAAAAATAAGTAAAAAATATATCTGGGTTTTATTCAAATTATCCATGAGCCCACCAAAAAAAGGAAAAACAGCCCGTTTCAATCTAGGGCCAAATCGGGGTTGTAAATAGGGGTGTAAAACCGTATCTGTGAATTGTTGCTCCGACCAAAGTCACACACCTATATACACGGCAGAGAACAATATAAAATACTGAATGAATACAGTCTATGTTAGTAATATAGCTTCATCCTAGAAGCTGATGTAAGCTAATGTTGCAAATAACTTGTTTTGGAAAGATGTAGATGGATTATTTCTCTTGTGTAACAAATGTGGAAATATTTTCAAACAGCAAAAAAAATGTGCAAGAGTGGGATGATAGACGTAGAAATCATATAAATGAAAATGATTACAAAATTGCATTTTCATCTGCTGTGATTACTTAATGTTACAAGTCTTCAGCTGCGTTATTGTCATCTTAAGTCGCAGTAACCAGACACCAATGCTGGGGACCGCAACAGTGATGTCACACAGTTGTGTTGCATTACCATTACAGATAGTTATTGCTAAAATAGGCGAAAGGGCAATCCTCTTTTGTGTTCTACTGTGATAGTGACTTTTACACACAGCACGGCGTCAAAAAATAGTTAAGCTGATAACGGTAGAATAAAGGAGTAGCCCCCCGTCTGCATCAAAGCCAACAAAAGGTGACGTATGCAATAAGGCATCAAGGTATCAGTGGCTCGCATAGTCATACGGCCCAGACAACATGCAGCAGCAGACGGCCTGAGAACCTTGTGAACCGCAAGATAAATCTTACTTTGTCTCGCATACCGTCTTCTTCCTTTTCCTCCCCTCGTAATAGCCAGCTGTCCTGGCTCATGTAGGCTTTCAGCTCTCAGCTGCCCAATCACGGGCCCCCAGACAGGGGACCCGTGATTGGGGCTTGAGACTTGAGAGGCTTGGCCTTGAGAGGATGGAAAGAGGTGGAGGACGGCCACATCTGGGCCAGCAACTGGTATGTCTAGTGGGGCCGTCAGGGGAAAAGGAATGAAGGCCTACTGTCAAGGTATATCCTGTGATGAGGTTGTGCTAATTTACTGTGGCTAAGGTGACTTCAGAAGTGTTTTGTAGATGCAAATCCCTTTGCTCGAACATCTAACTTTCACAAGATTATAGTATTAAAACCCCCCCTGGGTTCTGCAGTATGTAGTGTGTCAACAATTTCCAGTGGCCATTTGCAATAGTAACTTGTGACTGCGGTGTTTCTGGGCCAACCGGCATATTTTTTCAATGTTCAGGGGCTCCCAGAAAGAATGTGTTCTCTTGGTTACTACGGAGATGGAGACAGAGATTCTTACTGTTGCAGCATAAAGCTTAACGCTCAATGGATGGGTTTACAGGCCTCCTCATTGTAAAAGGATTAAATAAATCAGGCCGGTCTAGACTTGGCTCCATGGAACCCCATGGCCGTGGCCTTTCAACTACAACCAAACAGACACACACAAATACAGCTGGCCAAAGACCAAACACAGAACCACATTCAAAAGCTTTCCCAAACACAAGGGTGACCTTGTTGGCCCCTCAAGTCGGTTGCATATACCTTGAGGAGCAAAACAACACCAAGCAGAGAGAGAATAGCAGGCTGAAAAACAAAAAACTCTGAACTGGAAGAAAATCGCTAAGCTTGAGTCATTTACGCCCTTGTGTGTTTACATAATGGGTTCTGAATGCCAACTTACCTGGAATGGATGCAGAACACAGTATAGCATGCCAAACATAACAAGAATCCACACACAAAAAAATAAAAATAGGAAAAGTGACCCAAAGACTATTAGACCACCAACTGTGAGTGACGACAGATGTTAAAGGACAGAAAGTGATTCTAGCAAGGTTGTTTTTACAAATTTTAGGAAGTGAGGGTTAAGTTTGAAAGGTCATGTCTAAGCTACACGGAAAATAACACGTATTGGTGCTGACATCACAATAAGAAACCATTCACATTCCCCATACTGCCTTCCTCATGTCAACAGGCACGAGGTTAGTTAATTTGTTAGTTTACACTTGCAGCATTTAGCAGATGCTTTTATCCAAAGCAACTTACAATTGTTATAATACATGTGTCAGTAGCTGAATAGGTTGTACACCAGTTATTGTAAGGAACCAAAGTTCTGCAAGAATAATGACAGCAGCATGTCATCAGGGCTAACTTAGTTATACATTTTACATTACCTTTTAACGTGTTCAATCCTGTAAATAAGTGCCTTAGTACATTTTCTAAGAGCTGAGAAAGAAAGAAGGATTTTTTTTCTATATATATAGAGATAGAAAATAGTAATAGAGAATTTCAGTTCTGGTGCACACCATGCAAACACAGTGCTTACGGGGGGGGGGGGGTGTTAGGTGCTGGGGTGTGACACACGTACTTCATCTTTTAAACATCGTCTACCTGAACTTAGGCTGTAGTGGTTTAATGGGTCGGCCACCCATGCACTGTCCTGCTTTACACTCTCCATCTCCAAGTCTGCATGCAGTCCGATGGACAGACGGCCCAACGGCGGTACGGATGAACGGAGGGATGGATTATGGATGCATGGGAACAGCGGCAGAGGGAGAGAAGCACGTTAAAGAAGGTAACAAAATGTATTGTAGGGCTGGAGAGCAATGTTGTGGTTCTGGAAATAGCTATTTCTATTAACTTTGCACAAGTAGTATGTGGATTAGAGCAGTGGTTCTGAAACTGTGGGTCAGGAGTGTCCAGGGGTCACAAGATGCTTTTAGGGCCGTCATAAGATGGTTTCAGGATATTGAAATAATATTTTGTCATTTAATTAAAACATAAAACAGTATTGTTTTTTTTTTAAATCATCAAATAAAATGTGTATGCATTTTTAATATACGGTTTGTGGTTATGTTATGCTATTTAAAGAAGTGATTCAATGTTTGCAAACAACGACCCACATCTTTTTGGGGGTCACGTTTGAGAACCACTGAACTAATAAACCTTAACGGGACCTAACGTTTTATCAGCCTACGGGTACAATATGCAGCAAGTCATTATGAACATCAGTAGCATTTGTAAACAAGTAAACAAGGCCAAGTATTCAAATACTAGAGTATAAATGCCATGCGAGGGCATGTTAGTGCGTGTGTGTGTGTTTGTGTGTGTGTGTGCGCAAGGGGTTGTTGTGAGTCGTGTGTATACCAGCACGCACAGGGTGGGAACAGACTCCATGAAGCAGGCGGTGGACCAGAGCAGGGGGAGGCTAAGAGAGGGGGGGGGGGGGAGTCACATTCAAATGCGTCAGAAGAACAAGACAAATTGGACCACTACACCGCTGTACGGTGAGTCAACAGCCACAGCATTAAAGATGCATCGAGGCACTTGAGAACAAGCCATGCAGAGATCAATTTGGATTGAGAAACGAGCCAATCTGCCGTCGGTTATTTGTTCTTCACCCGGAACTCATTTAAGGCATCAGCAGCGCAGGGTTCCGGAGCTGTGGTTTCGGGACGGGTTAATGTATCCAAATAACAACAAATGAAAAATTACATGATACACAAATAAGGATATGCATGGGTGAGTCAAACACGACAAACAAACAGAAACGAGCGTCAAAGCGCTGCGGTGCGGCCAGGCGGATTAGAGGAAGTCTCGGAACAATGGAACGTGCGTTGCGTGCACGGTGGTTGTTGCTGCCCCCGGCCGCAAGCTGCGACTGAAACTCACGATGGACATGTTCCAAAACATCTGAAACCCCCTGCCTACGATGACTCCATCCTTATCCTACCCCCACTATGTTATAATTTCTGCATTTGCTCCATTCCTGGAGGTTTTTCCATGGTTGGGATCGGGCCCCATTCCCCCACAAAAAAAGGCCACGTTGCCTTTCGACAGTGTGAGTCATGTGGCTGAATCAGTCTTTGGATTAGGAAGATCTGACGTGGATTCACACAGAGGTCTGATCTCATAGCCTTGGTCATTCCAAGTTTCACAAGAGCTGCTCCTTTTTCTATTGGTTGTGCGTGGTGGTGTTAGTCACACAAGGAGGCGAGAGCAAAGTTCAGCTCGGCCTCCATTTTGCACTGCAGCTGTCGATGTGTTGAAACTGTGCTGTTGATTGTAAGGAGGGTTCATGATATACTTCTGTGGCGGGTTGCCTTTTCCAGGGTGCTAAAAAGCTCATCTGTTTGCTTTGACTAGCAATAGCGCTGCAGCCTTATTTGCCTTGGATTATGATGTACTGGGTGATTACAGCATGATTAGCCGGCAATTGAAGTAGATAATGTCTTTGGATTAAGAGTTTCCTGTCACCGCTTTTATACGCAGAAATTCTATTCCCAGTCTAGCACTCTGTATACTAAATTGTCTGTTTGATGAGGGTTCAGGTTTGTCAAACAAAACACAAATTAAATACATATACACATTATGTTGAAACCGTTCAAACTCACAATTAGTTCGGCAGAACATTCTGGACTTTGTGACCCAATATACTCTTCAATGCAAATTACAAACACACATCCCTGATACAAGTCAGCTGCACAACATGGCTACTAGGTCATTGTGAAAAGCACGCACCCACTCTGAACCCTTATCGCATTCCTATCATCAGCTCTTCATGGGAACAGTAGCTGCATCCTTATTGACCAGAAAAGAAATCATTCTCCCATCACTGATAATGTGTACACCCACCCACACCCACACACACCATTTTAGAGGCACGAGAAAACACAGTACCTGGTTTTGGCACCGAGTTGGTCACGGACTGTGGCACTTTATCATTTATCAGCTCGACACACTCGCTGGGAAAGAAGCCAACCTGGACGGCGATTGCAGGGAGACAGATACAGACAAGGAGAGGGGAGAGAAAAGAAAAAACAAAGATGGACTCAACAAGAAATTACTCCGCATCCTAAAAGCATCGGCCAGCTTCGTGTTGCCATGGTAAACACATCAGGGGCTCTGCAAGTCATAACTGCCATGACATCGTGGTACTGGAAGAGCAGTGGAGGGAAAGGTGTTCAGGGCATGGCATTGTCAGCTGGTTATATGGCTGCGTAATACGCAATGAGAGTGTGTACGTGCCATCATGTGGCTGTAAATCGGGTCGTATTTTCTTGCCGGCATCAAGCATCACAATAAAACTATAAGAATTATGAATAATCAGCATTCACCCCTTTGGTTTTACGCGGCAAAAGCCACAAGCTCGTTTTCACTAGTCCTCTTTCACCTCCCTTCTTTGCGTCCCCGATATTGGCGTGCGGTGTCCGTAGCTCTGCCACAACCTATACCAGGCAAACAGATGCTGCCGTCTGCCTGCCTCATGGTCACTGGCACACACTCACAGACCGCCTCGGGCAGTAGCAACAACACAATTGGCTGGCTGACCCCTACTGGAGATAAGTGGTCCTGCAGGCGTTTCAGCGCGTCAGTGCAGTCTAATTCGAGTGGAAACCCAAATTAGCAGCAGTTTAACCGCAGCGATCGCCGGGTACCGATGTGTACACTGACACACAACGCTGGGCTTTGTTGCTGCACTTGAAAAGCTATTGATTGGAATTAATCGAATCTCCATAAGTAAGAAGCCATTTGCAGCCGTGCTCTGACATCTATGGGAATTCTGCTCGACACCTTGCTGGATTTATGGCATGTCTGTGCATGTCATGTCATGTGCCATTAAACTATTGGGGCACAAGCGAGCAATATTAAAATTTAAATGAATTAATTTGCACACCTGACAGCAGAATTTGTGTGTGTGTGTATGTGTGTGTGTGTGTGTCCCACCTGAAAGCCATGCTTGCCACGCCACCATGTGGTGTCCTCTTTGGGGGGCATATCGATCACTGACACGATGTCACCGACCTGCAGGGGGAGAGGCAGGGGAAGAGGCAGGGGAAGAGGCAGGGGAAGAGGCAGGGGAAGAGGCAGGGGGAGAGGCAGGGGAAGAGGCAGGGGAAGAGGCAGGGGAAGAGGCAGGGGAAGAGGCAGGGGAAGAGGCAGGGGGAGAGGCAGGGGGATCGGGTCAAGATGCTTCAGCGCTGTATATGCCCAACAACGTGTTGACTCACTGTAGCGTCAGGAGGCATGGACTGCGACCCTGGGACGAAGATTACTGTAATGTTCAAGTCATGTTCACGCATTTTAGTTGGACTATGAAGGCCTTGAGTCCATTTTGATCATTTCATAGCTTCTGGGGTGACCCCGATTAGTCGGCAATTTGATGATTTGATCTAAGGGGCCTGGTTCGACTGCCAATCTCGCAGTCGAGTCATGGTTATGAAACAAGGAATATTCCATCCCGGGGGCGCTATATGGGGGCGCTATATGGGGGCGCTGAATGTCTGATTTTACATAGAATTGCTCCAGTAAATCTTCTTCCAGTAAATCATGATATAAGCCTATTAATGTTAATAAAAAGAATGGAAAAAAGATGGATAACTAGATAACTAAAATGCACTGCCGGCCGGCCAGTCCCCACCCCAGCCGCCATACAATTAATATAGATCAACAAAAAAAACCTTGCTTCGACGATGAGTCGACTGTAGGCAAGACTTGTCCCCTATTTGGGGACACCCATAGAGTAAAGAGTAAAGCCTTAAAAAAAAAAAAAGACAAGCCCAGGAACAAATGAATTACAGGTAGGACTTCTGCGCTATTCTAATGACATGCTCACAGCTTGCACCTACAGTTGGCAGTGTCAGCATTTCTAGACCCAGAAATAGATGTTCCCACCAGAACCGCTGACCAGGTCCTAACTCATCTATTACATTTGCATTTGCTTACAGTCATACAGTCTCTTTCTCTCCCTGTATGACTCACTGTCACGTCTCTTGCCCTGTGATGGAAAGAAATTTGAATATCCGAGATTACACATAAAGAGGCGTCTCTTTACGAATTGTAATGGGCACTATTTAATTTTAATGGCTCGGGTTCTGCACAAAGTGTGTGTGTGTGTGTGTGTGTGTGTGTGTGTGTGTGTGTGTGTGTGTGTGTGTGTGTGTGTGGGGGGGGTGCTTGATAGCCGACACCTCAAAGGATAGCTCGTCAGCCGCCTGGGCGATGTAGCGCTTGATGACGTGGGCGGCAGCGATGGCTGGCACGTTGATGGATGACTCCTCATGCACCAGCAGATGGTTCCCCTTGTTGTCGACCTGCCAGGCAACACCGCAAAACACATGGCATTATCAACGCTGGAAACCCCTGCCAATCACACTACTTTAAAAACGTATGACAAACACAAACAATACCTTTCAACTGTCTAGTTGTGTGTAGTGGTGTATTTGTACAAAAAAAAAAAAAGAAAAAAAAGAAAAATTTTGCGTTAACGGGACTGTTTAGATCTCTTCAGGACTGTGTGGGCGTGTACGACCCCTAAGCAGTCTATGTACGGTTTGTTACACCTGCCACCTTCTTTATGACCTCCGCAAATGATTGCAGCTTAGCTACGCCCAACTTTCAAACAGCCTGAATGACTCCATACACCTTATCCCAGTTATTTGGCTCATCACACTGACAAATAGACAGGGTACTTCTTGAAAATCGAGCCGACTCATCCATCCATACCTACCTCCATCCATGTGAGGGCAGGCCCACAGTTGATCTGGTTGTCGGCAATGGCTGAGAGCCGGGAGAGGTAAGCTAGTAGCATCTGGGAAACTGACTGGGGAGAAGAAGACAAGGCAGACCACGCAGAGATTCAGAAACACTTCCTCCTGTATTTATTAAATGCTAAAGCACAGATGTTAACTTGTCTAGACCTATAAAAAAGGTCCGACCAAAAAATTTGATTGGTTGAGGATTGCTTCCCAAAGCACTGCTGGCGGATTTTACATTTGTTCAATAAGCACAGCAGCAGATGGGAGTGTTTGCCATGGTAAACCTGCTCTCCAAGGGATTCTAATTTCCTAGTTTAAAGCGATGCTGACACAGTTGCCCCCAAAGAGGAGTAGCATTCAAAGCTAGCCTATCCATTAATCCTAGTCTTGTGCTGTTAAATTGCCTGCCATCCCTAAGACCAGGGGTTTCATTTATAAACGCTACGTACGTAGGAAAGACTGCGTACGCCACTTTCTGCACAAAGTCCTATGTAAAGTGTCCCTATCTCTACGGAAACTCATGCGTACGTAGATTATGGAGGCAGAAATGACAAACGGGAAAGGTAGACTCTGGCTGAATGAAACTCTGTCTATGTGGCTGACTATATTTAAAATTAATATTAATATTAATAATTAATTAAAACTCTTATAAAATATTTCTGTTGTTCACAAGGTCGGGCAATCGCGTGTAAGATAATCAATGATTAATATTTGCAATGTTGCACGGATCCCGTTTTATTTAGATTATTATTTTCTGGCATGTTGATTGATCACATATTATTAACAATAGTGCCACGTAGCCTATTACAGCAAGTGTCACATGTTTATTATATTGGGACATGGAGCACGGACCACTCGCTGGATGACCGCAGTCTCTCCTGCGATCGCCATTAGCTAAGGTGAGGGGGGGATCTTTGTGAACATGGACATTAGAATAATGTCTTCTAATGTCCATGTTCGTGGCACTTTCCATTTATTACTTTGGATAATTTCCTTTGATACTTTACTTATAAAGTTATTTCTGAGAGGATCCAACTTAAAAAGTCTCAACATTCACTGCTGCTGTGAAATCTTGCCGTTTTACAAACTATTCCTGAAGTTTGAAAAAGCTTCCTCCTGGTTTTCGCTCTGCTTTTATCGTCCTCTATGTGAAATCAACGGGTTCCTCGGGCATAAGTAGGTATTTTAATATTAATTTAGGGCCATTCATTGACCATTTATAGAGAATTATAGGTGCCAACACCCTTTTGGTACCCACTAAAAGCGCATTCTCATAGGGCAACTTTACTTTGATTGGGATTTATAAAGCAAACTTTGCGTGGAGAAGTACATACGCAAGGTCTAAATCTCAATATTTTTTGGCATAAGCACTTTCCCATCTGCTTCGTACATAAGGTTATTTGTTTGAGTTTTATAAATGAGGCCCCAGGTGGTATAAAGATACAAACCTCACAACAACATCACACTATACTTTGTGTGTGAGAAAAAGAATATAGCCGATTTTTCTCAGGAACAATTAATCCTATAAAACACAGCTTTGGTGCTCTGTGGGCACGCTGGTTTAACAATTACTGTGAAATCCCCCTCCCAACATACACACACAACTACCAGTCAATCATGAACAAGTATTACTGGTTTTACCAGTTAGGTTTGCTCTCTGAGCATTTCACTACAGCACCTGGCCTTTTATTACTGCTTGCTTCTGACTGGTTGAGGATCTAGCTGGGAGCTATCTGGATCTCCCATTTAACAGTGAATGAATGCTGGGATAAAAATAGTCAAATGTCCCATAACAAAACAAAGGGTTAACAGTTATCGCTAACGCTATCAATCACGAGCAATATAAATTTACAGCATTTAGCAGACGCTTTTATCCAAAGCGACTTACAATTAGTTGTCTAATATGTCAAAATATAAAGAACACAGAAAATGCTTAAATGAAAGGTATTAATATTATGGTACAATACAATAAAATGCTAGATATCTCAAAAGGTAGAGATATATATATA
>JAOEHI010050438.1:0-20029 GCA_025447815.1 Percopsis transmontana | reverse complement strand
AGCAGCGAGAGCAGCGGCACGTAGCGTTCACAAGCGTGTGCACGCCGATCGTGACACTTCTCTCTTGCTTTCTCTCCAAAGTACATCCATCCATCCATCCAGGGATCCTGTCCTATTTTCATCTATCATTTAGCAATTTCTCTTTAATTCCTGTTTATTAGACATATTACCACAACCCACTGCCAGGTCCATACCCCCCCCCCCCCCCTCTCCCACCAGATCCCACAACAATATGTCACAGCTGTCACTTATTCCCAGCATGGAAGGTGCACAATCAGATGGGTTTTCACATCGCACACATCCTGGAGCTGTCAGGATGATGAACAGTAGATTCCCACTCGTGCAGACACGCGCACACAGGCGCACATGGCCCATTAACACTTGTTGCCCCGTGTGTGTCTTAACATTGTGTACATTGTGTTTTCATGATATACGACCGTGCCGAGGTGCCAAGGAGCTGCTGCATGCAACAAAGACAGTTAAATAAGATGAAAGGCATTGGTTGCTCGCTGGCGGGAGTCCATTATAATGTGATTAGTTGTGTAATGACACCCATTGAATACATAGCAACTATATATCCATTTTCTGTAAACCTATGCATCAGTTTTTTTTTCCCGTTTGACGGTGCAACCCTAAATTGTGACAGAAATTGCCCTTGTAGTTCAAACCAGCATTCCAATTACAGACTGGAATGGCTCACACTCCCCCTCTCTACTCCCCCTCTCTACTCCTCCTCTCACAGTACTTTAGGCTCACACTGTTCTCTGCTCCTCCCACTACGGCTGCCCACACACTTTGACGGACAGCTGCATTGTTAGAATGTAAACGGTTAGCCAGGGCAAACGTCTCGGGTTCTCAGGAAGCTGTAACACAATCGAGGAGTTGTATAATTGTGGTGTCATTCTCATTATGTGTATGGAAGCATAGAAAGCTGCACACAGCAATGCACACGCACACTTTAGGAGGTAACGTATCAGGTTGGTCTTCATGCACCCACACAGTGATTCACACCTCACTATAAAGCAAGCAGAGCAGTTATTTGTGCGATAAAGAAGAATCTAAAATGTGAAAATACAACAAGCGACTTGGAGCCTCCCTACTGCTGTGAACTGCACAAGCGCCATATGTCTGCACCTGCTGGTCAACAAACACGTTCTAATGAAGAGTACACACGCATGGCCACAGCGAGAGAACATATACAGTAAAGTAAATGAAGTGGCCGACAAGGCCAGCTAAAGTGGAATAATGTTTTATTATTTAACTTTTACTTTACCTTAGCAGAAATTGTTGCATTAGAAAGTGTCAAATAAAACCGTAACAAATTTGAGTTCTCTTTGGTATCAGTGTGAACATATAATAAAACTGCTGGCTCATTCGCCATTTTACTCGGTGTACAGTAAACTAAATAGTGTGTATATGTGTGGGTGTTTGTGCACCCGTTGTGTGTGCGTATGGTGTGTTCTTTCAGCTTCCTGTTAAGCTGTCTTTCTCCGGTAATTTAGTGGGGATGTGCCATCTTATAATGGCTTCCAGGTAGCTCTCCTTCTAGTGCTAGGCTGCAGAGAGACACTGCACCTGGGAGGAGAGTACTTCGCACCACTAATTAGCACAATTTCTATTTCTAGAGGCGCATGTCCCACAAAATAGGGAAGATAAAACACTGCTTGTGTGCTCTAAATGTGAGGACTTGTTAAAGGGGATGAGTCTTTAATGCTATTATTTGTGTCAGCTTTGTTGACAACTGACGCTTTCAGGCAAACAAGGGGGTTAATGTATGCTTACTGTATGCTGCTAGCTGACCAGCAAATGTACAGCATGAACCCAGTGTCTCACATCTCGCAGTATGATTGGTTTGTATGATTTGTGACATCACAATCTTGCAGTTGCAGCATAGGACCACCTGTCTTCAACAAGTCTAATCATCCAGTTATTTTAAACACCTGTTTAGCCAGTCCCTGAAGTTAAATATATCAAGGAAAAAAGTGATCGTGGCACTAATGATAGCAAATACTGACGAAAAAAGACATTAAGTGGCCAAAGACTGGCCCAACATGTAAATAAATAAATAAGCTCTCTGTAGTACACAAATATCTGACATACCTGCTACCTCCTTTTCATTCCGGAACCAGCGCAGGTCAGCGGCAGGTTTGCTGCCCTGTGTAATGCAAGTCAGAATGATGTCGTCTCCCTCCAGGGCCGGCTTTGTTAGGCCGTTGATCTCTGGCTTCTCTGGGACCCCTAGAGGACAAAAGGGGAATGGCATGTATGTAATTATTATAGTTACAGGATTATCATGCACGGCGGATGACATTCATAATAATTGCAATTATGATCTGTGTTGGAGATTCCCATAGGGAAGATCTCTCTTTGGAGTGACCTTCACCAAGGAGATCACAGCACTGGTCTCAGTCTAAGTGTGTTAGTCAAGGGCACTCCAGGGTGGGTGCCTGCAGACAGTGGCTTGTCCCAGGGTCATCTGGATGAAGAATGGTCTCTCTGAAGGCACCCTGCCACTCCTTCATTAAATATGTGATAATAGAGTTTCTCCCATGGTGTCATGACTAACCTTGCCTTGGAACCTATAGAGCAGGTAGACTGTGTGTGTGTGTGTGTGTGTGTGTGTGTGTGTGTGTGTGTGTGCGCGTGTGTAAGATGGTGTGTTTGCGTAGTTTTAATTTGTGATGTGACCTTTAAACAAGACATGAATTTGTGCCGGAAGGCACGGTAGTCAGACTTGATTTCCAGCCTCACATTACACGACTGAGTGCGTGCGTAAAGTATATAAAATATATAAATAGCTTTGTATGCTTCATTTGATCGGTTGAGAGAAAACGCCGGTGTGTGCACGTGTGACCGAGAAACAGCCCTTGACATTGTGCGCATTAATTATTGAGTCTGCCTTAATTTGATTGACTAAGTCTATATATGTGTAAGAGAGAAAACTATAAATAAAGAGAGCCCTATGTCAATTATCTGTGTGTGTGTGTATGTGTGTGTGTGATTTTCTTCCATCATGAAGGAGAGAAGATCAGATCTTCCTCTCATACAATGAAATTACTCAAAGCAATCCGTTAGGGCGTGTGTGAGCACATTTCTGCCTTAAACTGTGTGTGCAGTTGTGTGTTGATGTTTGGTTTAATGTACTTCTTTGAACATTATTTGAAGTATATTCCAAAATTATGTGAAATTACTTGGAATTTCTGCATTATTTCTTCAAAAGAACACATTGTAAGACATAATTGCTTTGCCAAGGTAGTCATGCAAAATAGTTTTTTCTTTTTTTTTTGACGGGGTGGGGGTTCTCCAAAGTGTAATTCACTCAGCCACACTTCCATTCAGTTTAGGCATTTGGCATTCTATAAATCACATGGAGCACAATACACAGCCTTAACACATACCGTATGTTGTCAAGGAACATGGATGCTTACAGTAGCAGTTAAGGATGGATGGTTTAAAAAAGGAAGTCTTTATCTGCTTCCTAGCTAAAACTATTAAGTCCATCTCAGTACTGTGCATACAGTATTCCACAACCTGTTGAAACTGTAGTTGTGAGAGTCTCTAATGCTGTGCATGGTTGTTGATGTAGAGGACCAGCTAATGGTCTTGAGAGCCTAGCACATCCATTACCATTAGCTAGTAGTAATTGAAGTAATGATAAGCCCAGCAGCAGGACATGACACAATATTTGTGTGTGGGTAAGAGACCAGAACACAAACACTGTCGACGGCTGAGGGAGAGCCAAGTGTCTGTTTTTGTTTGTCCTTAGGACAGTTGACGAGTTGAACAACGGCAGCATTGTGTGTTGTGTAGTATTTAAGGCTATCCTAAAGAGAGAATCAGCGCTAAAACGCATGTTTCCAAAAGGAGGCAAATGACCTACTTGAACATCACTGAGTAAGGTTTCCTAGACGTGAAAACACACCCATAAAGGGGAGAGTGAAAAACCCTTTTCAGTCCTATGCTAGCGCTAACCTATCCCGTCCTGGGCTCAAACAGGGTGATCGGACGTGCAAACCACAGTGAGAGGGGGAAGGAACGTACAGCAACTTTACTTAACGTTAGCTCACTTACCTAGCACCGTCAGGTAGGCTTTGGCTGTTCTGACAGGCATGGTGAACAGCGAGCAGGTGTACATGCCTTCGTCAGACAGCGCGGCGTCACTGATGCTGATGGTCAGCTCTGACCAGGAGGCCCGCACCAACTCAATCCTGTTGTCCCTCAGGGCTAGTTGCATAGAGAGAGATAGTTGGGGGGGGGGGAAGCAGAGAGTTTTGTGTTAGCAATGTAGCTAGATGACGTTGAGTCAGCCACAAGCCAAACAGGCAGCGTGTATTACATGTCGTGTGCTGTTAGGGATCATTATTAACTCCTATATAGTGCTAATAAATACTGTACACCATCCTCTACTGGAAAAATCCCTCTTAGTCATTTTAGATATTTGAAATGTAATCTCCCAGAAGATATGGCGCGGTTGAAAATCAATAGCACAATAACCAACAAAGAGCACTAATAAGAATTTGGCAAGACATGAGCACTAAAGCGGATGTGCTGAGATAAAAGGGCCTGCGTGCCCTTACCCATAATTAACTGTTAATGACCAGTGCATGAACGCGTACGGTTTAAGACTACATGCGTTATACGTCTCCAAGTTCACACATTGCATGGGCTGACACATAAAAAAAAGAACATCTTGAATTCACTGCCGAGTTAGTTATTCTGTTTATTCTGTTTCTGTGGCCTCAGTCCCCTCAAGTGATTTATTCAGGCATTCTGTTCCAAGCTGCTAGACCACTGTGTTGTCCTTACTGTCCTTATTTAATTAATCGGTGCAGCCAAGACCACATAGTTTAGACTTTCATTTGCCAATACAATAGCTACGACAGATTCAATACATTTATTAGTTAGTAGAAAGAAATGGAGGCCTAAACACTATCCACAGAACTGACAAAACAGTATTTTCTTGCCTTAGCTTAGGAGATAACAGAAAGAAACGTCATTCTTTAACCTTCTGAACCTTACACATTAACCCTTGTATTACTTATGTATTATTATAAACTTTTTGGACCCTTTGGTACTGTTCAGGGCAAATTGACCCGGGACATTATTGTGGTTTTAATGTTCTGTAGCAATACAGGAATAAAAATGTACATTCCCAATCCTTAACATACAGTATATTGTCTTTACCTCAATTCCCAACAATAAAATTAAGATATATGATTAATGTTTGCAATTAATCTCTGCTAGATCACATTTGACAATGGAAGTGCCATTTGCTTTTTGTGATAAAGTTATCATTTATGTAAAAAATCCACTATAATAAAGACTTCGTTGGCATAAATCATGTTTATGTAGGCTGTGGGACTTCTCCAGCGGCTGGCTGTGGGGCTCTACCTACTGTATGGCTGGCTGTGGGGCTCCACCTACGGCTGGCTATGGGGCACTTCCTACGGTTGGCTATAGGGCTCCTTCAGCAGCTGGCTTGGGGGCTCCTTCTGGTGCATGCTCTGAGTCAAGCTCATCTTCAAATTCACATTCATACTCATTGTCCTCCTATTCTGCAACATCCTCCTCTTCCACTGCATGTACTTCCAGTCCACACCACTCACTCTCTTCCCACATTAGCTCCAAGGCCCTCTGAGTAGAGAATCTTCTGCTCAATCTTTTGCTCATATTGCTGGTGGAGGATTGGATGAGTGAATGAGTGTGTATGTGCCTGTTTGTGTGTGTCTGTGTGTCTTGTCTTCCGTGTGTATGCTGGGTCAAAGGACATAAATGTGTGGGGGCATTGTAGCATCTGTACTAAATGATTTTTTTCTTCACAGAATATAAGCTAAGGCCATGGAGTTTCAGGTTGCAAAAGATTAACCTTGTTTCATTTTTCTTTTAGCAAAAATTTGAAACGGGTAAATTTGACATAAACACCACTCCGTTCAGTGACGTTTCCCAAAACGTCCCTAGTCATTCACCACCAAGATGCCCTGTTCTCCAAAAATCAATGAGTCACCTGTTCATTGAACAATACAGGCATTCTTCCTCGACGTTGTAACAGCGTTCACTTTACAATTACAATTAGGTAAATTAGCAGACGCTTTTATCCAAAGCAACTTACAATTACATGGTGCTATTACATGGTGCAGATAGGGGTTAGGCATCTTGCTCAAGGATGCTTACAGGTAGGCCAAATCTGAACCCACAACCTTTCGGCTGGGAGTCCAACACCTAGACCACTAGACTATCCTAGTAAGTGAATCCAGTTACTCAAGTGAATTGGTCACTTCTCACAACCAATGACATGGACCTAAATATTCCAACAGCCTGCCTCCAAAAGGATATTTGCTTATGCTAAACATAAACAGTCTTTTAAAATGAGGAAGGCCATAGAAGATTTAATGCAGTCAAACATTAACAAGCAAGATATATTTTAAATAACGAATCAGTGCACAGCGCTAAACGAATCGTTTAATTCACTTAAAAGATTAGTTCCTTTTGAACTACATGTACGTGCACGTACCAAGTGGGTACGTTTGGTGGGTGTGAGCGTGTGTGAGTCTGCGTTCGCCCGGCTGCATGATCTTAGCACTGACGTGTGACAAACAACAGTGAAATGTCACTGAGCAGACTTTTATCTCCCGTCACTGGCCCTGTCGAGGGAGGCCTAATGTTGCTGTGCTGGCTCCAGGCGAAACAACTACAGTAAATTGTGCCACTGTAGTAACCAGTTAGGCTAGACGCTGTCATGTATTTTGCATTTGTTCTGTCCCATTGTATCTGTCATATAGTGGGGCAGGTGTGTCCAGGGTGTCTGTGGGTTATTATAGTAATTTGTGCATGTATGTCAGTGTACAGGACAATAATAACAATGATGTAGGACTGCCAAGTCACTATCATGAGCAAAAACAGACAATCCTAATACATTGACTATTTCAAAACAATGTTATACCATAAAATATACAGTATACACACACACACACACACACACACACACACACACACATATAAAATCTCAGCATCTCAGGATTTTTGGTCCCCATTTTGAGTACTGCTGCTTTAGCGCACTGGCAGTTCAGGTAATGGGGAAAACAGTCCTGATGGAATATTTGTAATATTTAATGCAGTATGTTGACTACTCAAGATTAGACTGAATGTGGACATTTTTCATTCCTTATCTTTTGCTCTCTCATCCCACATTCTGCTACTATAACTCATCGCTCGTCACTACCGCCCACCCCCGCAGACATCCTTCTGTCGACGTTTGGCAGTGCTAACCTTTGAATTAGCCCAAATGAAGCAAAATCTCATTAACGCTTGTCTTTCCATAGAATAAACATTCAGATTCAGTAGATAAATTGGCTATCTGTGAATAGACTGTGTTTTTTAATAATGGGAACCTGTTTGTGTGTGTGTGTGTGTGTGTGTGTGTGTGTGTGTGTGTCGAAACACAGATCTGGATTCATTGGATTCACCTCCTCCTTTAACGATGAAAACGTGAAAGTTGTGAAATATACAATACATACAACATACATTCTTCTGCAAATTATTTATTAATTAATTGTTACATCAATTTACGACATGTGAATCAATCAATATATAATATCAATATCAATTAATCTCATAATTTGTAATACTAATAATACAAATATTAATATTATCAAAATGGTCACTTCAGTGAAGTTTGATTCAAAGTCTAGTAGAAAGTGAAGGAACTGTGATTTTGAGTTATTATTTCATATTCATTCATTTACTTGAGTTCAGGGTGTTTTGTGACACAGCCATGTTAAACAAGGCAGGGACACACAGCTATGTTAAAACAAAAGGCAGGAATGTATGTGTTTTACATAACATAGAAGTACATAGTCAATTTTTCATCAGTTTCATCAGTTATAGTCAGATTGACTTGGTGGAGCATTGCCAATGCGAAGCTAAACGTCTTTCTCCCTTCTGCGCACATTGTATGATTAATAAACATGTTTCTTGATTTTCACCTTTAAGCACAGGCTGGTCTTAGTTTGTCTGTCAAAAGTAACGGGCCGCATGCCCAGTCTGAACCAAGCAAGGTCTTTTTGTCATCATGGCCTTGTGTGTGTGTGTGTGTAAAACCATTACATCAGAAGGTGCGGGACTCTTTAAGGGACAAAACGATCCTGTTTTGCACTCTTGCTTTTTTGTTTTTTATTTTGTGCTGCTGTCTTCTTCTATCCTCTCCTGTTCTCCACCCCTAACTCTATCTAGGGACACTATGTATTGCTACAGAGCCCTGGCAGGCATCCCCTTGCCCAAGTGACACAGATTTATAATGAGAAAAGTGCAGATTTTAGAATAAACATTCAGCTGTCCGTGTGTGGCTGTGGCTGTTCTTTGACAACAGCTCATCTGGGGACTCCCCTATGTGTGTGTGTGAGTGTGGGTGCGTGTATGTGTATGTGTATGTGTTAGACAGCGGTATAGACAACAACAATAGAGAGAAAGGAGGAGAGAGACAGAGAGAGAGAAAGATAGAGGGACAGATAGATGTACTACCATGTTAGCGCCTATTTTAGGCGTAGTTTCATCACAACCTGCATCTAAAAACATGCCGTGGTATGTACGAACACACCGCACATGGCTAAAACCGCATTCTGCCTGGCACAGGAGCACAGAATGGCATTTTGCGCTTTCCCTACTCATGCATATGCATTCATGGGAGGGTCGAGGGAAAAGTGGGAGCTTCGTGCAAAAACATGGGAGGAGATGCGTAAGGAGAGACTGATTACACGCATTTGCTTGCATAGGGAAAACAAGGCAGTAGTCATGCGAGCGAGACAAAGACACAGGCAAGGGCGGATGGGTTAAGGTTGAAATTTGGTAGGGGAACTCTTCTTCTGCTACTGCCGATACCCTTCATGGGTCGCTATATTCGTTTGATTAGCAAGATGAATTCCACAACATTGTTCATGATTATAAGGACACTATTGTGTCATTTTAAAGTTTATTTGCTTAAACAGACATGACATTGGTAATTGTCTTTTTACAGTACCTTGGTCAGAACACGCCTTTCATCAGCGGCTCACTCGCATCACAACGGAAAATGTATACTTTATAAGGAAATTGCATTTCACTCCGCGCTTTCTGCGGCCTGGCCGAGTCGCTGCTTACGCTGCGCTCTCTAACGTACGTACATCTGCCTCAGAGTTTTTCATTTTATTCCACTCTACAATCAGCATTCCTCCGAACGTGCCAATCAGCCCCACCCTTCCGGAAGCGCGCCGCCTTTATGAAATGCCAGTAATTGGCTTGCCGAGATTCTTCCTGTGGCAGAAATGATTTTGCTTTCATCAGTGTCTACCTGCCACACTGGCTTCAGAGGGACGCACCACCGCCCGCTCACCTACATGACAGTCTTTGCGGAAACAGGTCGCCGCGGAAACAGCAGCAGCCAAACACAGTCTATTGTGTCTTACGTCTCTCAGAGAAAACCCTGGCACCGACTGCACGGCCCCCTGCCCCCTCCTCTCTGCTACATTTAAGGCGGCTTCAAACCACCGTGGGAAGGAAATGGGCTTTCTAAAGGCCAACTGTCCCTCAGTTCAACTTCCATTCCACTGTTCTTTTTAAATCAGAAGTGAATAGGCTTACAGTCACTTTACGCTATACAGTACATTTTATTTTTGCCCCCCCGACCAACTGAGGAAAAAAGAGGCGCGCAGGCACTTCAGTGTGTGACATTGATTGCTGTGCCAATTCCTCCTATCTGGTATCTGGAATAACAAGTGCTACTGCTATTGATGCCAATAATAATTATTTGAATTTGTCGCTCTATTTAAATGATGCAGAGCCCCATGTTGCAGAGGAAACAGACACCTGTTTCTATAGCCGCAGGCAATACACAGGAACTAAGCCTGTGATTCCACACTACATTGCTCTGAAGCTATATAAATAATGGCATAGCATTTTTTTTGTTTCTGTCTTTTTTACAAATGCAATATATATTGCATATATATATATATTTTACAATACACAGCGAGAGACAAGTGGCCTAAAGGTAAGGGGACAAGAGAAGCTCAAGGCCAAAGATAAGGTTTTATGCTTTGTCCTTCAGAGGTGATAGCCGGGGCTGAAGGCCCTCATAAAATGCCTCCTTAACTCCTCTTCTTTATCCTACCCAGGTCTGCTATGCCTCTCATTTTCCATCCTTCTCCTCCTCTCATGTTTTATGGCCCTTGTCTCGGAGAAAAGGGACTTGTTAGGGATCTTTGGAGATTTACAGTCAAGTTTTCTTTCTATCAGACAGAACGAGGCACCAATCTTCAGGCCGATATGAAAGGATGTTTCATAGATCTGCACTTTCAAAGAGAGAGAGACAGAGAGAGAGAGAGAGAGAGAGCTCAACGTTTTACTTCTGTCCTTTAGATTTAGTTTAGGGAGAAAGTTTTGCTATCTATTTTAATAAAAGCCTGTCAGACGTTTATTATTTTGATATTTACTTTGGAAAACTTTCAAAAGCATGTTCTCTAAATTACTTTACACTTTGAATGCATCAAAGCTTTCACTGCTGCATATTTGCTAGGTGGAATGTTTGACATTACACGCGCACGCACTCATCCACACACACACACACACACACACACTTGTCAGCATACTTGCAATACACACACACACAAAATATACGAGCAAACACACACAGCCCATAAATTGATTCAGACAGCTGAATATTTGACATTTAAGAGCCTGAGTAATTTCATATTCAGCATTTTGTGGGCCAGAAATGACCAGTTGACCCATAGCTGTTGAACCATAACACTAATCTTAATGCTTAAACAGATTCAATCAATCCCCAGGTGGCACAGTGTTGGCAGATATCGGTGCTGAAGACATGCAAGGCTATTTCGTAGTTCACACCAAGGTAGTTTTAGAGCAGAGGTTCGCAAAGTGGGGTCCGAGACCCCCAGCGGAGTTGCTAGATGCTTTTACTGTAGATGGGTCAAAAACATTTTTTGGGACAATACTTTTTGTAGTATTAACAGTAATAAAATGTGAATGGTGCATATGGCTGTTTTATATTTATGTTATGATATATATTATGTATACATAATATATATCATGTAATTATAAGTCGCTTTGGATAAAAGCCTCTGCTAAATGACCTAATTGTAATTGTAAAGTGATGCTTGTACCAATGGATATGGTATTTGTACTGCTGTGCTTGTAGAGAAGAACACAGCACCTGAATATGGGCACACCACCAGTCAATAAGATGAAAAACAACTAAGAAAGGCAGTATTATAATGGCCATTCAACAAAGCACAATTTCTCTTGAACAGACCAGATCATTTAGATTGCATGTGCAGGCATCTTAGCCAGCTCAAATTATTATAAATTAATGAATTATTTTAGAGTCTTTGTTGATAATGAATGGAGGGGCACGCTGTTTGACACACAGCCAAAAGGTCATGGACTCGAGCCCCGACACGGGTTCTCCTGTAAGTATCCCTGAGCAAGATGTCTAACCCCGACCTGCCCCATAGTACCTGTAATTGTACTCACATAAGTTGCTTTGGATAAAAGAGTCTGCTAAATGACCCCATTTTAAACTCTTAAATGCTGCCTGCAGCTAATGTGCCTCCCTACTGCTCTGTTTTTCTCTGTTCTGGCCACATCAATGGCGTTTTGGATGCTATCAATGAGGCTTGATTAAGCGTTCCCAACAATAACTAATGTATTATTAAATACAGCATAATTATGAGCTGAAACCACTGCTAAGTTCTTAGCCATTTGATATGACAAATAAGTGCACAAATGGTCAAATATAGCGGAACTACATGGTAATTGCATCTGAGTTCATTAGTTTGGGCCCTTAGCAAAATTCAATGTGTATAGTGGCCTAAAACTTTCCTTGTTGGACTAAAGGCAGACACACACACAAAACCACCATAAGCAGTAACAGTTTTAAACAGTATCACATGATGTGAGATGACTTGAGCTAGATGTGATGATGTATCATTACAGCATTACAAAATGCCCTTAGTCTATGATTTATTAGTCTGCTACCTGATAACGTTGTGTCTTTGGTATAATTCAATTTAAATGGAAATCTCTCACAGTAAAATATTGTACGTTCTCGCCGCTTAAGACGTTTGGTGGTACATTGAATCAAACATTTGCTTTTTTTGTTGGATTTTAAAACCAATTTTACTTTACTCACTTTGAAATGTATAACATCAACCTCTCCACCATGTTCAATCTGTTTAAAGATAAGCTGAGATAAGCTTTAAAGATAATTTAAATCAAACACTCTGAACTGTGCCTGTACAAATGTGTTTTACCTATGGGGAATCATGGCTGCATAGTATATGGGCCACTTTTGTTTCGTGCACACACCTTTAATGAGAGTCCTGTGCATGACACGAGGCTCATTAGCACAGATAAGACTAGATCCTGGCAGGATATAGACCTTGTAGGCCTGGGTGCCTTGTAGGAGGCGGCAGAATTGGATGAAGGAACTGACAGAGGATAAGACTAAACGCAGATATGGCTGGGAGGCAGTGAAAAGGAGACGGGATCAAAGAAGATGAGCATATTAACCGCGCTGAGTAAATGATTTACATGTCACACTCTCAGTCAGAGCTCAGACAGACGGACACAGCCCGTTAAATGGAAGTTTGAATTGCGTCTGGTGGAAAGTAATTACATATAGGTTCAGTCTAATAGGGGAATAAGGAATAAATTGTAATTATGCCCCATTGTAAAATCCCGCCATTTGCATGGAAAAAAGGCTATTAACAAGTGCTGAACTACATGGAACCTAAAGAGCAATTTGTAAAAAGATATTACTCCCCTTTGAATCTTGTATAAGAGAGAATCCCTTTTGCCCAGCGCTCATCTCTCTTTGCCTGCCAAGCACGGCTTAAGTCTCTCAGCGATAAGTGATGGAAAAAAAGGACAAAATCGGCTACTTTGGGGACAGCGACTTATTTAAAATCCAAGAACTCTTCACATCCACCGGAGCACCTGTGAGAGGAAGGGAGGCAAGCCGAGTCTCTTTTGTCTCGGAGGTGAGCTGTATCCCTGACGTCAAAGAACAATAACACCCGGACACACACTATTCAAAAGCCTGTAATAGAGTCAGTCACTGCGTTTGTCTTTGAAACTGCAATATCTTTATGCTAATTCACCAACGCTCGCCAAATGGATGTCGAGGCGCTTCCGCACACATATATGAACAAACATGCACAGGAAACATAACAAGACAAATACACACACATGTGAACACACCACACACACAGATGACCACACACACTCACAGTAGCGTTAAGCCGACTTCCCAGAGGAGCTCTTGTATAAATATCTCCTCATATAACTCGTTATGTAGGCCCACTAAAAGTGAAAGAATGAGAACAAATGCAATTATGCCCTTGGTATATCCGCGTAGTATGTGAAACACTACTGTGCCTATTTCATATATAGCGCAGACAGATTTAGATACAGTACAATCCCATCTTCAAATCCCATTGAGATTGAATAGACCGGATGTTAGCTTTGCAAGAAATGTAATTAAATGAGCAACTCCTAAATTAAAAACAACTAGGACCTTTTAAAACATCGATCTACATAATTCAAAATCAAATACTGTCAAAATTAAATGTCAGACTGGAATCATATAAAATATATAAATTACATATTTATATGGGATATATTTCCCCAGACATTTTTTGTTACTTTGTTCGAATAAGGCCAAAATCCTAAACAAATGCATGTATAAAGAAATAAATTACACTTCGGTAATTTAGCAGACAAAGGCATATAAACAAATAAATAATAACTCTTGCCGAACAGATTGCCAAAACTGGATTTCAGGTCGTTTTGTGGAGCTGGCCTTAATCTCCACCCCTGTGCCGGGCTCTCCCAGCAGGCAGGAGGGGAAATTAATCTGAGTGCCTATGGTGCTCAAAAGGTGTGCACAGCATTCCTCTGTCACTTTGGATTCCCTCTCAATGCTGCTATCAACATGCGCATCTCAAATTTGTCCCATCCCTGACACGTGCACACGCATGCACGCACGCACGCACACACACACAAACACACACACACACACAGCGGCCCAAACACGCTCAAAGTCAGAGACAAAGACGCGACACAGGAGACACATGCACGCCACATGCACGCCACATCCAAAACAACAACAGCACAATAATGATAGGGCCGTTCCAGCTTCGCCTTTTTCTGCTCCAGCCATAATAGAGTCGGCTACATTGTCTGAAAGCTTAGCAGCGGAGATGCTATGGAACGGGCCTTCACGCCTTGCCCCCCCTGGGGTGAGGAGGGACAGCCTGCAGAGAACAGCGGCTGTATGGAGTTGGATGTCAGACACAACCTCAACCTCCCCATGCTCTCTACTGCTGCTCCTGACCACAAAGGGAGGGCAAGGAGAGAGGGAAACATTTTGCACACGCTGTCAGACACAACCTCACACTTGCACACACACACACACACACACACACACACACCTCGATATGGGCGGCGCCCCCCCCCCCCCACCCACCCCCCCGCCGTGGCAGGGGGGAGAACCAGCCATCACACACAACACAACACTCTAAAACACACACACACACACACACAAACAAACAAAAAAAACCCCCCCCCCCCCCAACACACACACAAGAACAGAGGTTTGCTCATAAACAAACAGACAAAACAACAAAGCAGCCCGCCGCGCGGAGGATGGATAATGGCAGAAGATTGTGTAAATCCCAGATGTGCTTAATCCAGACACTTACAAGAAAGTGTGATTCATACTCTATTACACCTCCCTAATACAGTGGAGGGAGGCACGGCTACACAATCATATCAGCAGGCACCGAGCGACGGAAATAACAGCAATGAATCCCATTTATAGGGACTTGTAAAGAGAGTGCGAGAGGTCGGGAATAAATCTGTTGTTCTGATTACCCATTAAAAACACCCGTAGCTTATCTGTTTCTGTGTGTGTGTGTGTGTGTGCGCACTCCACTTCCACTAAAGTTAACAAGCGCTCAGATCCTCCTCAGAGAACGAAGGACCACTGCAGCGGACCCCCGTTTTATTATAAACACTCATTCATCTGCTCCATGTGTGGGGTTCTCAGTGGGCCACGTCGTTTCATCCGTATCAGACCGCAGTTCGCTCCTCTTCCTGTTTTCTAACACGATTCAACACAATGCTCTGGTGTCACAAGGCTGGGTGAACACACGCAGTCACCGGCCAAGCCACGCTATTGCCGTATTTACATGTGAACAGCAACAGCAATGCAGGACAGCGCAGAGGGTTGTTGTGACAACCTGTGTGGCTCTAGGGCTACATTTAACCAATGTAATACGCAGCGATGGGCAGCTCAGATATCACCTCTTTCCCTTAGATAGTTCACAGTAGCTAATTGAAAACCCATCCAGACGTGTTTTAAGGATACAGTAATACAAGAGCAAGATATAGTTTAAGAACTAGGGGAGGGTGTGTGTGTATGTGTGTGTGTGTGTATCTGCGCACACCTGGGTCTAATAGACAGCCTAATAGACAGGGATAGGTTCTAAGGCGATACAAAGACAGCAGGCACGCACACAAACACACAAACATGAGTTTGAGGGTTGAAACAATGCTATTGCCTTCATGAAGGGGAATAGGTTGGAAGGAAACAGATTTGCTCTCTCCATCTCCAGCCTGTAAAGTGTTATTCATCTTGTCGCAGAGGGAGTCTGACATTGGGTGTTTGACAAGCGTGACAAACCTAGGTGACATCGCGATAATGCCCGTCTCGCTCTCTCTCCCCGATTGCCACTCACCTTTCTTGTCCCCGAAGAACAAGGTCTGCTGTGCCGGGTTTGACCACTGGAGGGAGGTGTTGTCATTGTACTCCACGCGGCAGGTCATGTTCGCCGTTCCGCCCTCGGTCACTGTTACGTTCTGGACCAGAGGATACTGCCCGCTGATTCCTGACACAGACAGACAAAATGTATGAGTTAGAGGGAGAGAGCGAAGGAGAGAGAGAAAGACAGAGAACAGAAAAATAGAAAGTAAGACACATAATTCTTACAAATTAAGAATCATTATGGATAGAGAGAATGAGAACAATGATATATTAATTGGTTTATTGATCAACTGGTCAACTGATCCATCAATCGACAATTTATCAATCAGTAAATAGATCAATCAACTGAAGCACCATTTAAAAAGTAGCAGACACATTTTCCAGTAAATATTAGGAAAACACTTGTACCTCGTTTCTTAAAGATCTCTCCAAAAAGCCATGTTACATGCTTTTCCAGCAGAGAGAGGCAACCTAGTTCTCACACTTAAAGGATCTGGTTTGTGTCCTTTGAGAAAGCTAAACAGGCTAATTACCAAACAAGTGTTTGGTCACGATGGCCAATCACTGCTGTGTGCTAAATTGGACCCTAGCACAGCAAACGCAGGGGGCATTTAGCCCCGGGATAAAGGCTGAATCCTTAACTACACGGGGAAGACAATTAAAAACCATTCTCCGTGAATGTGTGTGTGTGTGTGTGTGTGTGTGTGTGTGTGTGTGTGTGTATGTGATACCTGCGCATAGACCCAAACGCAAAGCGCATCTTGTTTTCAGCACCATGGACAGGTCCTCTCTGCTACAGCTAACACTACAGCTGTGGACAGCTCACAGCTTTTTACTAAACTAAAACAGGTGTTTGAGTTTGCGTACGCACGTATGCGTGCGAGTGTGTATGTGTGTGTTTGTGTGTGTGTGCGTGTGTGTGGTTTAAGGGACCAAAAAAGCAAATAATAATAATAACCATAAATCTCTAGCTGTTGTCATCCCCCGAGGAGAACTTTTAAAGACTTTGCGAATAAAAGCTTAGGTTAGAAAGATTATTCAGCTCAGCTAAAGCTCCCCGTCTTCAAACCTAAGCCACCCCCTGCGGATAGGATCATAAAAACAAACGCATGGAGATGAAGGAAGACACACTGATAATAATAATAATAATAATTATACAATAGAATATTAATTATACAAACAATATTAACAATAAAAATACTACTAATATATATATATATATTTTTATTATAAGTATCCAACAAAGCCAACTAAAACATACAATTTGATTCCACTGGATCCAAGTGCCATTAGAAATGCCTTCCCTTACACTCCTGTATACTTAAGCTAGTTATAATGATATAATGCTAGCTATAATGGTCATCAGTTCCTACAACAATCAATGACCGTATTGGCAGGATAGGCTGATCCCAGAAGAGCATCGGCGTGCGAGGAGGGTCTGCAGAGGGAGGAGGCGGCGAGGGGAGGAGAAGGTAAGTCGAGGAGCATGGGTCATTTCCAGTGTTGATTAAGGCCCCCTGAGGTTAATCACGCGTGCGAGAGACAGAGGAGGGAGAAAGCGGAGGGAAAAAGTGGATCGTAGCTACGGGAGGGGAGAAATATGTTTCATTCATGAACTTTTCACATGAGGCATGATCTGCCTCTTTTCTCCAGCTACCACCCCCCCCCGCACACTTCTTTATTACATCCTCTCTTTAAATCACATACTTTTGCCCATTTTTCTCCCATCAGACAGCTGGCCCGCAATGTACAGTACCCCTGTGCGCTACAATTGATGTCTATTTGAGCTGATCAAAATTGACAATGAATGGCTGTCTGCGATGCAGGGCGGTCACACGGATAGTTTCGGCAACCGCAAGACATCGTTTTAAATTCAGAGGCGCTGATTCGTAGTGAATGACATATCAGGACATCCCAGAAATATTACAAACTTTCTGCAAATGAGGGATTTGTCTATTATTATTCCCATTCGCGAAAGAGGAAACATGGAAAACATGGATAATTTGACAGGTGTTTCCAAAATGTACTGATTTCAAAGTATCACCAATTAGAGGCTGCATGAAAAGATGGCGCTGAAAACGGTCTGTCTGGCGGGAGCAGCTGATTATTCTGGATATTGTTTCCAACGCCTGACATACAGTACGTGTTTCACATATGTTATGTGCCAACCGTTGGTTATACGGTGTTAAACACAGACAGCTGGTGCATTCAAATGTATTCTCCTTCGGTTCATGCTATGACACACGGACCTGCATTCACTCGCTCTGTACATCAACAGAATGTCAGTTACATTCTTCCTAGCGTTTTTCCTTTTTGTGTTTTGAGTGTCTTTCATCGCATCATCCCCCCCCCCCATATTTGTCTCCTCTCCACATTTCCTCTCCTTTCCCTTCCTCTGCTCTCCTCATTTCCTCTCCCCTCCTCTCCTCGGTTCCTCTCCTTTCTCGTTGCTTTCTCTCTTCTCTTGCCTTGTGTTCTCTCCTGCAATTTCCACCTTTCTTCTCTTCTCTTCTCCTCTCCTCACATCCAGGGGCTGCACAGGGTTGCAACAGACTGGGGATCCCTGTGTCTAAGTCCTTCCGTAGTGCCTTCTGCTACACGTCCATGGGGGACTGGGGAGGGCCGAGGGGCCACAGTGATGGTTATATTAGCCCAGCAGAGCTCCGTGTGCCTAATTGGCCAGTGGAGAGGCCCCTCTGCTCTTCCCCCCTGGCCACCCGAACCTGATTGAAATGTCTCCCCCGAGGCGGGCAGGCAGCTGTCCTCCTGATTTCCATGTCTAAAATTATCTCCTTTACCTCGCCTTCCCACTCCCTTCTCTACTCTACTTCTCTCTTAAGCCTCGCCCATTCCTGTCGCTCTCCTCCATTTCTTTCCTCCTCCCTACCCTGTCCCTTTTTCCCGCACCTCCTCCGCTCCCGTGTTTCATCCCCAGGAGGCGCCGCTGTCTGTGGCCTTTTTTATAAAATGATCTACTTTGATCCCTGTGCTGTCGTGCGCGTCAAGCGCCCCTGTCTCTCATTGAGAGTGAGGTCAGGTTAATTGCCCTCCGCCTTGACTGACACACCGAGGCTAAGCCAGGTCAACCACATCTCCGTCTGCATGACATTATGCAGTGGTGACATAATGGAATTAGCCGCGGCTGGATTGGATGATATATCCGCGATCGGTGAGGCCATTTAAAATGGTGTGAACTGCTAAAGGTATGCATGCCTCCATTCTGTTGTAGCACCTCCGGAACCACACATCTTGGCTCAAGCTCATTAATATTTGGAAACACAACTCTCCATGAAAGTGTAGGCAGCTGTGGGGGGATTGGAGGGGGTTAGAGAAGGTGCTGTAGGGGGAGGAGTAGAGAGGAGTTCCAGCCACTCCAGCACTCAGGTGGGGTTGCGGGGTGGGGGTGGGGGTGGGGGTGGGGGTGGGGGCATGTCTAGGAGTGTCCCTCTAATCACTTCAAGAGCTTACTTAAAGCCACCGAACAGTGTTTGACACAGCAGGGGTAAAGTTGTTATTTGGAATTTGATACAGGCGTAAATTAGGATGACTGAAATGCAAATTAGAGCTGCTTTAGGGCCCACCGTCTGGCTAGATGATAAATTAGCTGCTGCACACACACTGCCCCCCCCCTCCGACGTCACCACACAGTTGCCTCCATGGGTGAGTTTCAATCAGGGCACCAGTTAAACAACACCAACCCACACACACACTCACATTACACTACACACTGGCTGGCTATCAAAGATGGTTTAGGAGCTTCAAATGCACATGAGAGGGGGGGAGGGGGAGAGACAGAGACAGAGACAATACCGGTGGGAGTGGAGTCTTGGGTCTAATAAAGGGGTGAGACCTGTAATTCATCCTCAAAAGGCCTGAACTACCGCTGCTCCAAAAGAACGTATGCCTGAGCTCCTCGTAGAGCGGCTGCCGTTACACACGAATACACACGAATACACACGAATACACACGCACACAACAACTACCTACGGGACAAATGGCAATGATAGAGTATCCTGAACGCTCCCGATCTGCTTTCTGACATGACCTTTACTGGTGGGAGCAGCTGAAGATACTAACCTTTCTCTCTCAGGCATTCTGAGAAGAAGAGGAGAGAGAGGGAGGGAGAGATGGAGGGAGGGAGACAGAGAGAGACAGAGAGAGAGAGAGAGAGAGAGAGAGAGAGAGAGAGAGAGAGAGAGAGAGAGAGAGAGAGAG
>JAOEHI010050427.1:0-20030 GCA_025447815.1 Percopsis transmontana | reverse complement strand
CAGGGAAGTGGGGAGATGAGGAGATGAGTGTCAGGTGCGCAAAACCTCCCAGGTGCGGTGATTACAGGTGCGCTAGGCCCGGTGGCTAATACGCCGGCGAGCTAGAGAGAGAGGGAGGGGAGGGGAGGGGAGGGGAGGGGAGGGGAGGGGCGGGGCGGGGCAATCCCGTTGTTACACAGATAAAGAGCGAGCATTGAATTGAATCCCCTCCTCCCCTATGTCTCCCTTGCCACTCTATATAATTTGTAACTTCATTTTGCACAGATTTTGTCCTTGTGTTTTTGTAAATTTGCTTCTTTGTAGTTTCTAACTGTGTTGAAACTGCAAAGAAGCCTCTTGATAATGTGAACAGTGAAAGGCTAAGCCATATATGCCACTTTACTTGGAGCTTATTCTCTTCTATACAAACCGCATGCTCCGTTTTGGTCTACATGGAGCTCCCAAAATACAATAACCACCTGGGGTGTATCAGTCGGCTTCCAACTGCACCCCGGGGTAAACTGTTGAGATGAAAATACACCACCACCCTTCACAACACCCTTGCATACTAACCAAGTTAGGCTTTAATCATTAAGACTCATTTGAAATTAATTTCCTAGACAACTGACAGTTGGTCTAAATTTTCACAATCATTATTGTATTATATTGGTGTACCACAACCTACAGAAATACTGTAGGCAGGAGTCGAGGAGTACCTTATATTATTACTAGTACTAACACCATTACAGCATATGTGAATGAATGCAGATTAGTGAAAACGCAGATACAAATAAGCCTTGGCATTGTAATTGTTGAAATGCACTTCGGTATTATATCCCAATTTATACCAGTTTGTACTGTGTATTTGTACTATGAATAGAGCATTCTGGGCGTTAGCAGAAACAGCTCAAACTTTATCCAGCTTCTGTGCTGTTGTTATATTGCTCTAAGGGCTGTATAAGCTATGAAGGCATAATAGTGTCCACCACGGTTAGATGAATCGCCACAGGCCCATTCTAGCCACTAAACTAAATATATCAAACAAATAACTGCGTTACCCAGTAGGATAAGGTTAGCTTTCATGACTAACATTAGCCTAACACGTTAGTAGCATGCATTGTTAACTGAGTTTTAACCTTATTTCTCCGTAACCTACACGCTAGCTAGTTTTTATGAACATATGTTAACCTTACCCTTTTTAAGTTCGTTGAACCAAACGTTGACAATGGTCTTCGAGTGTTTTCTATGATGTATCAGCCACAGTGACAAGGTTTGCACACTTTGCTGAGAGTTGCTAAGCTCGGATAGTTTCTTCTCTAAAGCAGCCTCAGAAAAAGCTGACATTTCGACGAGATTTTGCAAAAATACTTTATAGTGACAGCTGGGAGACAGCTTAATGTTTCTCCCAGATGCAAACTAGACAACTATTGTACAAAAACGAGCTAATACAATTGCCCTAGCTTCTTTGGGTTAGCTATTTGTGCTAGCCAGCACTGACTGCTCAGTGTTATTAAAATGGGTTGCCTTGCTGTAGTTGCTGCCTCCACAGTCAAGGTCCACAGCAACTTTCAAGGGCGGTTCCAAGATGTTTACAGTCTTATGATAGGGTAGTGAAGCCAACGTAGTCTAGCGGCCATTTCCATTGTCTGTTTTAATTGGCTTGGAGACTAGTGACATCAACACATTCAAATAAGACAATTTGGGTCCATTATTAACATGCCTATATAGGCATAGCATTTTATTATAAAGCATATCCTGCTGAAAGATCAAATATTTCAGTTTTACATTCTGTTCAGTTTTCAGAATTTAGTTTAACTGTACAATTTGAAATCATACAGTTGATACACAAAATATAATTTGGGGCCTAAATGTGACACTTTAAGGGTGTTAACCCCACAATCAAGGTTAGGGTCCCCAGAACTCCAACTGCTGTAAGGAGCAAATAGTCAAAATATGTTCGAAGTCAGTGTCAGTGTTAGAACAGTGAGATGGAGAAGGCAGATAGAAACTTAACAAACG
This sequence comes from Percopsis transmontana, assembly GCA_025447815.1. Taxonomy (NCBI): domain Eukaryota; kingdom Metazoa; phylum Chordata; class Actinopteri; order Percopsiformes; family Percopsidae; genus Percopsis; species Percopsis transmontana. The sequence continues at coordinate 18,032 of JAOEHI010050427.1, read as the reverse complement.
CCTTACAGCAGGCAGCAGGTTATACTATATTCTTATCTCCACAACATGAATGAAACAGACTAGGTAATGCCATTTGAATAGCAATTTGGTTTCTCACTATATCTCTATAGGAGGAAGGTAGGTCATACATTTCGGGGTATTCAGAAAACTGCAATAAATTTGTGCTCCATTGTTGTCACAACCCGATATCCCCCGCGCACTGTGCATGTTTTCACTTGAGCAGCGCGCAAAAGTTCTGTGGTTGAACCTTTGCGTGCTGGTCGGTAAACCTGGGGCTCGGGGGGCGCTGCGCGGACTGACCGCGACGGCACCAATACACAATAGTGACACGGCACCAATACACAATGAATGGGATTTAGGGATCTGCGACCTCCTTTGCGTATTTAATTTGAACAGCCCTTAAGGCTTCATATTGTCTATTAAGAAAATTGAGTCTTAATTAGGTGCTTAGTGCTTGTAAAAAAACAAATTAAAGTATTGATTTGGTAAAGGCTCTCACCCTACCCCAGCATGGGATATGTCAGGTGAGGCCCCCGCCTGGGGCCATTAACCAAGAGCATAGGTTACTTCTTGAATTGACAGTACGAGTATAAGCCTATAAATTGGGACGCATTTTGCATTTGGGCTTTTCTTGAGTGCTCTATCCTTTTAATTACTGTTTTATTAAAAATGGTCTTGATTTGTGGTGCAGTTGGACATCTCTTTCTCCTTCATACAGTATGTCAGCTAAACATGCCCCCCCCTTACCCCTTATGCCAAACAACAATACAAATGAATTATGAAAACAAACTGATTTATTGTACAACCAAAACAGTAGGCACTCAAATATTAGAGATAACACCAAAACATAAATCAAGATAACATTCAGAGGCATGTATTTGTTCCATGTACTGTGAATACAGTCAGCAACCACCAAACCACCTTGGTAAACACAGGTTGGCTTTACAGCATGATACCACTTTTATTGCATGCCCCATAAAGTCAGATCTTAACGATCCGGTTCAGCACCATATAAAGGCTAAGGCATTGATTTTCAATTGAACTACCTGGATACTTAGAGTTTTGGTGTTGGTTTAAATTGATCTTAGTCCTTTTAGATAAAGAGGTTTGTGTGAAACCCAGTGTACCAACGCAACTCTAGTGGACCATAAAATGGTCACTGATAGTTATTGGCAATTAAGCCTATATGTAGCACATGGACTTGATTCAATTTTAACTTAAGCGTAGCAACCACCTAATTTACGAATAAACACCAATGGATACTTTGCATATTGAAAAGTTTCAGATGTACCAAAGGTAACAGAAATACAAATTTTTGCTTGCAAAGTCAAATCAGGCCATTGGTACACTGAATTGATTTTAAAGTAGATCAGATACAAGTCCAAATATGAAATAAAAACAATAGGAAATACACATTTTCAATACCCAAGTATTAACTTGAACAAGTATGTCAGCGAGAGCTGGCATACTTGAAACTGATTATCATTCAACAATTTATGAAAGAACCAGTGCTTCATAAAATAACACTGCTGAAGCCATATTGTAACAAAATTGCTGCATATCTATCTTTCTATCTATATATAGATTTATATATATATATATATATATATATATATATATAGATTTGAAGGGTATAGTCAAAACCAATGTACAGTCACCAAGAGTTGTTCCAGTCTCGACAGAAACCAATGTATTTTCTTGTCTTTTGTAGCAAAAAAACAAAACACCACCACATACAATTTGTAAATAACAGAATATCTAGAGAAATTGATGGCGGATTTGAGTGTGGTTGGACCCAAATGTATCCAGAACACCAACGCCATCTACATTGCTTTGATGAGGAATCTGTTCCCAGTGAGGGGCTGGAAAACGTCGACTGGTATAGTTAACCATGTATGGAGAAGACCGCCCATCTGCGCCTCCTGGCATTATCTGACCTGACAAGCCAATACAATCAGAACTGGAATACTGATAAGGCTGGTTTGCATAACCCTGAGCCAGCCCAGACGGCATGAACATGCGAGATTGGGATCCAGGCACAGGAGCATGAATGTCGGGTTGAAGACATGGTAAATTTGGCTGGGGCTCAAGTCTTTTATTATAATAGGGGCCAGCAGTCATCCCATGACCAACTTGGACGGGATGAAACATTGCCCGTGTGACGTACTCATGTGGAGCCGGTGGGGGAAACCCAGAGGAGGACTGCATGCAATGGTGACCCAAGGTGTGCGCCGGAAGACTTGTATATAGCCGATGTTGGTAATACACTTGACATGAAACATGGGAGCTTCTCTCTCCTGCTCCCTCTTCATTCTGAAGATGAGAAATAACCTGCTGTTCAACCTCAGAGTTACGCTGCTCCTCTCTGTGGTAGGTATTATGAATGGCCCACTTCTGAATTTGAGGTGCATTCGGGTGTTCTCCCATAACCCCTTGGGGCTCGTCGTACATCCTCCCCGCGGTTAATACGCTTTGAGCATTACTCCGGTTGCCCCAGTTTCTCTCCTCATACACATAGCGTTTTTCATCATCTAGATCATTGGATGCCCAAGCACCTTGCTTTTCATATAGAAACGGGTCACACTTTTGTGCCTCGTCTGACTCAAATGTTGGATGCTGGTCATGCGGGGGCCCCTGCTCAAACTGGTTTGTTCCACTCGGGTCTTCCCCCCAGTTGAAACTCTGACCGTCAGTGAAGTGAACTTGCTCCTCGAGATGTTGAACGACATTTCTCCCCTGTCCCCAGTGACAAACTTCAACACGCCTTTGCGTTTCGCCACTACAGACAGTCGAATAGATTGACCTTCTGTCCTCATCCTCGTAAACAGCAAGGTCGCCACTGTCCAACTCGGAGGTGAGGGGCTCCGGCGAGGGGCTGCGAGCCGGGCTAGTGGCGGGTGAGGGTGTGGTCGATGCGGGGATCTTGTCCAGGCTGAAGGAGGTTCTCTCGAGCAGCATCGCACCTTTGCTCAGAGGCAGGCTTACCTTAAATACGGGATTAGTCACATTCTCAATCTTCCTCCTCTTTGTCATCATTGTATTTTTGCCTCTCTTTGCCAGTTTTGACAGCTCTGGCGTGTGCTTCTCTGCCATGCCTTCACCTGAGGTTCCTACAACACTTGGCCCTTAGAGATTGAGTGCAAATTTGACCCAGAAATATAGTGACAAGAAAAAAAAAGATGACAATATGACGATGGGAGCTGCTGTGCTAGTTTTAGGTTTCAGTTGAATTAACTGTTATCATACAACAGTCACACACCTTTAGCAACATTTTTTCTTTTCTGGGTGTCAGTACTTGCCCAATTACCATCTGACAACATCTTTTTACCTGAAATAGAAACCGCAGGGTGAGTAAATGTTCATTAAACAGACACGGGAGGAAAAAATAAGTCAGTTAACAGACAAATGTATACAATTTTGAAGAACCAAAAAATTAATACAGGAAAAATACAGCATGTGTGAACATAAAAAAAAAAAAAGAAAAAAAAAAAAGAGCATTATCAAATGTAGAGTGAATATAAAGCTTACAATAACTCACAGCATCAATTACAAACCAGTAGTCGAGGACTCGAGTAGTGGACATCAAAATCAAATAGTAGTGTAGGAGAGCAGCATTATTACCATACTGTACTTACGTCAAGTCAATCCTTAACAGTAGCAGACTAGAAAATGAAGGGAAACACAATGTGGACACACATACAGTACTTGTGCATTTGTACTTACACCAGTGGTAACTGTTTTCAGTCAGTAGGTTACAGAGGGAGGCTGGTAGCCTAATTACCTAGGGAACATGAGATGGTCTGAACATGAGATGAAGTATGAATGAAAGTGGAGACCGGTTGAGGGGAAATAAAAGACTGGAAAGAGCACTGATCCAGAAATGTTAGTAAACAACAATGAAAATACGCAAATCTGGATTCAGATAATGGTGCCGTTTGTCTAGATGGTATACGTTATCATGTGCGTCTGGCCCCACGCAGGACAGACATACAGCAGGAGAGCAGATGTATTTGAGTGAGTGCAGTACCTTTCGCTGCCCTCTTCCTTCCCGTTTTTCCACTTTCTTGACAACTGACCGGAAAAGCTTTATATTGCTTTTTAACCCTGCCAGCAATACCTCCACTCGCTCAGGGTAAACCCCCATCTATACGCAAACACAAACACGTCGTAAATATGCCGGGTACACCTAGCATCTATCTTAAAACTGTGGTATGGTGAGGGATTCATATTTCTATTCATTTTAAAACTAATGATTTAGGACAAACAAACAATGTAGTTGAAGGAATGGGAAGAGCTGGTTAGGTGGTCAAGGACGTCATATGGGGTGGACTTGGTTTGGCAGCAGTGACACAAGAAGCAGTATGTGTGCCCTTCCTCTTCACTCCTACATTCAACCACACAGTCAAGACCTAGTACAAAACACACACACACAACCAAATGTCAATGATTTAAAGCACAAAACCTTTCCCTACAATTCAGCAACACATTCCCCAACATTAGATTCAAATGAGTAGGTCCAAACACAATTATACAACACAGATTAGCTTTTACCAACAGCGTTAACAGTCAAACAACACTCCCGAGTGCAAAAATGTGTTCCTGTCACACTCTAAAAACCTTGCTCACCAACAATAAGAGGTCCGGATCCAGTGTAGTCATCCAAAACACAGTGACTGTTCTCTGATTGGACGGAGGGATCATGTGATTTCTGACCAGTCTTAGGTTGCGACTGAACAGAGACAGTCTTTGACTGGGCTTTCACCCTGACAGAAGGTGCTGCAGTTGACCGCAACACGGGTAAACACTTGCTAGCTTGAGCTGTGGCCTTTGGTAACTGGGTGATATTTTTGGGGGCTTTGACTCTGGGCTTCTCAGACTGGGACGGTCCTTTCTGCGCGTGCAATACAACTCTATTTGATTGGACGATGGAGTGTTCCAGCTGGGAAGAGGTGTCCTCCGACTGGCTCCCAGTCTCTCTCTGTGCCCACTCCCATCTGATGGTATTTAACAGAGCAATTGCTGTGGAGTGATTTGAATAGGAATTGGAGATATCCAAATTAGCGGAATAAGAGAAATATGAATGTTAGAAGAGAGGGGGGGTGATGGATTTAGGAATCAAGCAATACGGATAGTTAGGGATTTAGGGCTCACCGTTAGGCTCACGGTGCGATTCCAGTTTCTTGTATACAACAGCATCTAACTCCAGCACCTTAACAGGACGGAAGCCCAACCAAAAAGAAATGAGCACAAGAAACCATGCAGTGTATACTACTCAATCATGAAGCAGAAGTACAAGCGCGCGCGCGCACGCACACACACACACACACACACACACACACACTCACACCTGTACATCCCCAGGTCCCTCTCTCTTCTCTAGTAACTGGGCCATTTCCATCAGCGGCCAGGCCCGCTTAGACAGGTCCGCGTCCTCTTTCCATTCCGCGACATAGCGCGGGTGCCGAGCTCTCTGTCAGAGCCAACAAACTCGTTAGATCCGGTCAGATTGTGACACACTGATGCTATGATTTCAGTCACACAGATTTTTACAGCTTACAATGTAGTTGTATCTGTGAAGGCTTCCCATGATGTGGTTTCTTATGTCAGGCTTACTGAGGCGACACACACACACCTCACAAAGGTACAATGTCTCTCTGGAGTGAGATCCTGCCTTCACGCATTCTGCAACACTATTGAGGCCTAAAACACACATTTTATTCTCAGTCTTTACAGTATATTTTCCCCCAATCAGATGTATAGAGTAACATAATAATACATATACAAAATAACCCAGTCTTTATGAGAACAATGTTACTGACCAATGATGGGCTGTAGCCTGTTCTTGTTGTTCAGATATACTTTTAGAAAATCGTAAAGCTGGCTCTTGGCAGACATTCCTGCGTAAAGAACAGTTACGGTACAATTTAATTTAAATATTAAATTGAAAGATGGTTTGTTTCATAAAAGTTAAACTAAAAACTTAATTGGGAGTATTTTTTAATAGATTGTATTTTCTGATCTTAGAAAACATCTTTGTCCAAACAATTTCTCAGTTTTATAATAGTCTGTTTGAATGCATTTTATATATATTTTTTTTGGAATGCATTTTATTTATGGCTGTCGTATTTAGTTTTCACAAATTTGACACGTTTACCATTTAAAGCCAATTGTTCAGGTGCAACGCGAGTTAATGTCTTCTTACCCGTATGAATCCCACACGGCTGCATGCTGAATCCCACCTAAATTAAGTGAATGAGTAGGAGAAAATGTTGGTAGTAAAAGAAGTTTCTCGTCACTAGATGGCGCCACGATAGAGGCCAACTGTGACTGTGGATCCCAAACTAGTTCCATTTTAACCAAACTGTACGTTACAAGTAAACACAAATCAGTTTGTTTCCAATTATATTTCGAGAAACTATATTCTAACTAACACAGGATCTCATTTGTTATCTAAAACCAAAACAATCAAATTATGTAGTTTACATAATTACATATTTACAGGCAGGGTCCGAATTTAACACCCGAAATCGCCAATGGCGGGTAGATTTTCCGTTTGGCGAGTAAATGTCAGAAGACTACCCGGCACTCTGGCGGGTAAATTTTTGGGCCAAAATAGTCATGTAATAAAACGCTTTCCTGAGTCTCTAGCACATTTTGATTTACACTGCGTTTGTCAGTCTGGAGTTCGACATACACACACGTCCGAATTCCGTGAAAACCCACCCCTACTCTGCCTCTGATTGGCTCTCTGAGACTGACATGTTTTGTGTAAGCCTATCTAGCCAACCATTTGACCAAAACCGTAACCAAACAACGAACAAAAGCCAATCAATTAGAGGCAAAGTAAGGGCGGGTCTTCGGGGATTTCAGGTCACTCTCACTTGCCGCCGGTCTGCTGCTACAGTGTCAAAACAACGACAACAGACATCTACATGGAGGGAATTGAGATGGTTGCTAAATTGCCATTTGTTGTGTTAGCCATGGCAAATTAAGGCCAAAGTATACTAACAAACGCGTGGCGAGCGCTCGGGCTCTTCAAATAATTATACTTTCTCCGCTTGCGGATGCATCTCAGCGCGCATCGGCTATTTCTGTATGCAGACCATATGACTGCTTTGGAATTAGCAACCTTTATAACTACGTCTTCTACGTGCACAAACTGTTTAACAAGCACAATGTTGGCGTAATGTTAATAGATTAGATTCAAAGAAATGCATATGAATTGAACATTAACTAAGTCTACAACTTTACTCATGAGTTTCACTAGACGATGGCATTTCCTGGTTGTTCTGACACCGAAAATACAATCAGTGATCTTTCAAAAATACTTTTTCCTATCGGCACAAACTTTAACATGCACAATACTGGTGTAATTAAATAGATACGCTAGAAAGAAAGAAAGGCGCGCCCCCCTAAAACTCCCGCTAACGTTAGTTCCAGCAGTGGAAACGTGCATTTGGGTAGACGAGGGGGGGCACTAAAACTGACTTTAGAGAAATCTATTATGTTTATGCTTAATAAAATGAGCTTCCTGTAGTCAACGAACCCACTAGGCAGTCTAATTTCAAAATATGCTGCAAAGTCTTTTCTTTTCTTTCTCTCTTACACACTCACTGCACAGAATTGTGCCTATACGTGCAATCCACGTCTTTCTCTCTGTCCCTCACGCACACACACACACGCCATTAGAACATAATAGTTTGAAATAGACTAGCTTATACTACACTCTTACGAAGAAATGCAATATTTCATCATTTTGCCTAATAATCATGAACGCCAAGGCTAGCATAAGTGAATTAAACCCATGTCTTACTTTTAGAAGAGTTGCAGACGGCGAGTGCTTGTGTTGAACCTCCTAAGGACGGTCTCCTTTGGCGTTTTCTTAAATACTAACTAACTGACTTACGTATCAACGTAATGACAACAACAACAAATCACCAGACCAATGAGCATACTACTTGCCCAAATGTGACCTTACGCAAATACCAACGACCTGTGTTTTTTCTTTCTTGTTTTTATTTTTATTTCATGAAAAACGTTTTCACGTTTAATGTGATAAATATAAATAAATAAAATGCAACGTTTGTCACCAAAGGCAGCATGTGATGGGGGGCACAGTAACTCGTTTGGGGGGTCATTACCCGCGAATGCCCCCCAATGACGCCGACCCTGGCCGGTGAGTCAAAAAGTTAATTTCGGACCCTGTTTACAGGTAATTACGAACCGTCATGATACCAGTAGCGTGTTTCCATTTTTCAACATGGACTCAGAACCAACAATAAAACCATATAATCATAAATAGCTCCGTGAAATCAAGTTTAAGTTTTAAGACCGAATACGTTTGAGGAACCACTTGGCCCAAGGAGCTAACGTTAGCCAACTAAAAACTTGTGAGTTTAAGGACCACATAAACAATCGCAAAGAATATCTCTGCAATAAATTATACATTACCCAAAGTATGGATCAAGTGGTAGAGATAGTGGGTCAACCGCTCTTAACAAAGACTAGGATATCGCAGCTGTAGCACTCGCTGGTCTCTCAATACTGTACTCAAGTCAACTGCTGTTCTTGAGACGATCCATGCTGTATCGCCGCTTCCGGTTATCATTATTGGTGAACCCGTGTCACGAACTTTACCCCTTGCCAAATATCCCCCCTCGCCTACAATACGGTCTCTTTTGATTGAACCGGTACGCAGGGAAAACAACCCTTTATTTAATAGGCCAAGACATATCTTAATACACTGTTACTCTGAACGCATTGCTCAAAAATAGTTCTAAGGGCAAATAAGGTAATAGTTAGGCTATAATACTGGAAACAAAGAAACTTATTTAGAATTTTTGGGTAGGCCTGTTAGTTATTTTTTATTATTCAGAAAACCAGCAAGAAATGTACAGATTTCTAGAATAACCACTACAGCCATTTCCTTCTCCACGAGGAAATTTCCAATTTCCGTGCGGTACTTTCGTCTGAAGTTTTTTGCACTTTTGCAAAGCAAAAATGTAGGTCCTATACGAATACTTGTGGTGTTGATGCGCCAAAAGATTAAGTATTTCGTTATTTGTGAAACCTATAGGCTACAATTTCATAAGACGCTCCACGTCCGTCATTTAAACACAAGCGTCAGGCTGCTCTTCTGATATTTCCCCTCTAAAAGTTATTGTAACATTACGAGGCGACTTTATTCTCGTAATATCAGATTTTGGTTTCTACAATGTGGCCCCAGGACAACATGGAAAGCTTTTAGGGAAACATAACATTTCCAGGTCGCGTACTTCGTACTTTAAAGAGCTTGCCTTTGATTGCAGTTAGGAAAATAAATGCTTGTTTATGACAAAATAAAGCCTGGAAAGTTGGCCACCGCCTTAAAAATAGCAGTATATACGGTGATATTGTGTTTATTTATTTATGTACAGTAATTCACACATTTGTATAAAAAGGTAAAAAAAGTTAACATACAAATAAAAAGCAGTTGTGGGATTTTGAAATGACAATTTTAAACAAAAGTAATGTAACATACAAAACTATTCAAACCGCCATTGATATTAAAAGTAATAATCTTAGAACACAGTCCATCAGCATTACAAGTATAAAGAGAATACTTGAGAACACTTCAAATACACTGATGTGTTTTTACATTACATTGAAACTGGAAAAACACCCAGATCAATAATCTTTTTAAGTTGATGTAGCAATCCAACAGGCCCACTGGTTTAAAAGAATAAAATTAATATACTATTGGCATTGCACAAAATTGTCTTACCATGTATAGAGAGTACACTTTAGCAGTGGAAATCTGAGAAGAAAATGCATTGGTCATAGCAGGAAAGAGCTGTGAAAATAGATATATTATCTGTAGCTGGAATGCAGTGAACCACTGACATTTCTTGTAATTTTAATGTGTGTACATCCAATAAAGAGGTATGGCTGCAGTACTGACGGGACTACAGTGGGAATAATCAGTGGAGTTGCTTGCTGTGGCTGACTTTGTCCTTCAATGATTGAAGGTGCAATACTAGGGCATTCCATTGTGATGGCAGCTATGATGGCAGCTGCCCAGGCCCCTGCAGGACAGATTAAGCCATCTGGTACTCGTTATCTTCTCTAGGATACACCACAGTTTGGTCTGGAATCCCAGAGTAGAGAGAAGGGTTGTGTGCTAGTGTGCCCATTACGATCGGTTGAGCTGCACTGTATCCTGAATATCCAAAATACAGATTGCTGATATAAGACCCTGTCCCCTGCTCTACCTGACTGAGGCTTTGGGTAGTGGCTGTGAACTGGTTTAATCCCCTGTTATGAAGGTAGGTGTGATCAGGGACAATTATTAAGTATTTGTTCAGCTGGTCCATTGTCTTCAGGAGTCAGAAGAGTTAGGGCTGCAGCAGAGGCATGTTCAGTATTTGCTGGGTTAGGGCTAAGAGCAGACAGACTGCTGACTTGTGAAGAACTTTGTGTACAGTCGGTTAGGGAAAAGTTCTTGTGTTGGGTCATACTTGAGCAAGATCGCCCCAAAGATGCAATTTTTTGGATTTTCTTAGATGGAGAGAATTCATCTGCTGGGGATTGACTAGAAGTAGGCTCAGGGTTAGAGGAAGCAGGGCATTTTAAGAGTAAATCCCCCTGTTTTGTGGACAACGTAGTTTGAGCCCTCGAAGGAGGATGTTGGGCCAGAATGGTGTGAGGTGTGCTCACTGGTTTAGCAGAGTGGATTCTGCTGGTCATTTGGGGAATAGTCCCTGTGCTGCCGACAAGGCACGGTGGAATATCACAGCTAGGAGGGCAATATGGCGAACTTTTCTTAACTGGACTAGAGTGTCTTCTCTGTTTGGCACCAACGATATTTGTAGTCTGTAAACCCTCCTCCGGATGATGCTTAAGTGGTTGTTTTACTTCTGAGAGGAAATGGGTAGTAAGTTGTGAGCAATAATTGGAAGCTGGGAATGAGAGAGAGAGAGAGAGAAGTGTCAACGTTTTAATAGCCCAGCCCAGGTTTGCTCTGAATGCTACACATTGTGCTTGTGTCCCTTTATACTTAAAGATTTATCTTTTGTAGATATGAGAGAATGTGATGTCATAAAACATATTGCCTACACTACATAAGTGTAAGTCAAGGTTAAGGGCATTGTCGTGTGAGGCCCTAATCTCACCAGGATGTAAGCCGTTTTATAAACAGATCTCATCTTCTGCCCCACACTGCTTTCTGAGACAGCTATATTCCTGTATGGTCATCTCTTTCCACAGAAAAAGGCATTTCTAAGGATAAGAATGATGCGATTGCATTTTTCCATTCACTATTGTTTAAGCACATCCTGACTTTGTCTGTTCATATGTATAAAAGGCAACTCGGTGTTCAGTGAGTTGAGCTCTCCGATTCACTGTTTTTGCTCCTTCCTTGCAAGGAATAAGGCAAAGAGTGTTCCAGTGTGGTTAATATTGTAATTTCCATGACAGTACATTCCCAAACAAAGTGAGTCCTGTAGTGGAAAAACACCAATGTATATTCTATTATGGAAAACACAGATGTACTTTGTTTTCTTGTGTGTTCAAACGTATCTTGTATAGATGTGTTATGGGTCATGATGTACTGAACAGGGGAAAAGTGCTAAGAGAGGAACTCGACCAAAGACAGTTTCTGATCAGGAGTTTTTTTCCCCAGGTGTTATCAATAGATACTTATTCTGCATCCCTAAAAAGTATCGGCAGATGAAAACTTAAAAAGTTAATCATCGGCGTCTGCAGATATGAACATTTCTGCCGATGTTCCTGGACGATATTATACCGTAATTTCCGACTATTAACCGTATATTACCGCATTTAATGGTGGAAAAAGATAACATTTTCGGTCTTTATGAAAACAACAAGGATCCTCCCGTCTGCATGTGTTACTTAAGTATAGGTATAAGTATATAGTTATTTCGACTAATTAATATCATGATGCATGTAACAGCATTTAAATAAGTGTGTATAAAAGTGTGTTTCAATTTATTTACAATTAATAAATTAATTGGGGGCAGGATAGTCTAGTGGTCTAGGTGTTGGACTCCCAGCCGTAAGGTCGTGGGTTCGAGCCCCAGAGTCGGCTTACCTGTAAGCATCCTTGAGCAAGATGCCTAACTCCTACCTGCTCCATTTAATAGAACAATGTAATTGTAATTCGCTTTGGATAAAAGCGTCTTCTAAATGCTGTAAATGTAAATACAGAATATTTCCTCCATAACTTTTTTAATTCTGGGAGCAGAATGGCAACAAGCATAGACTGCAATAGGGCAACATCAGTTGCCGTTGCTTATTATTAGTAGCCACTGCCCAGTCCAGGGAGGTGTTAGCCAGAGCGAGTTCACCCCTGTTGGTTTTTGAGATTATAAAAACCACATTGTTGAGCACCACAAGCCACACAAGCTAAGACTTTCCATATTGTCAGAATGGAGTCTGGGACCAGCTCATGGTAAAAGACCACTGGTGAAGGGAGAGCACACAGGCTAAAGTGAGACGGCAGTGGCATGGTTCAGAAAAAATAATTTGTCTTCAACACTGGCCTTGCTTCAAAAGTCTTTTGAGGTAAGCCTGAAATAAAAGGTCTTCCTAAAGTTAATAGTGAACCTGGCTTGTGTGTGTGTGTGTGTGTGTGTGTGTCTTCACCTCACAAACCTGTTTTGTCCAATTCCTTATCACATGCAGTTCTGTTGGACCCTGGGCCATTCCTCTCTGTGCTCTGACAGGGCTGAAGCTGGTCTGTGGACCGCTGTTTTAGTTCTCCCCCCGCAGTAATCAGTCTCAGAGCACTCTCAGGCTGAGCCCGTCTGGCATTTGGCTCAATTTCTAAGATAGGATATATCAAACGTGTGTGCCTTCAGAAGTGGAATTTTAGGAATAATAGTTTTAAGAGTCCAAGTATGCTTAAATTTTGACCAGCGATTGCGAGACACTCTGATTATGTTTCCATATGCATACCCTTGTCTTTAATCTTCTCAGTCTCTGGTGCTCTTTCTGTAGATTGAGGGTTTTGGGGACTCTGCACATCTGACCAAGAGAAGACAAGAAGATAATTTTATGTCTACTGTATGTTGAAAGACACATAATTGTCATAGTAGTAATACGATATATACAGCTGTACCTAACAAAATTAATAATGGAGCCGTTTGTTGTTCTGATTAGCAATCGTTGACAATCAGAATACCTAAATCAAAACAGACCCATTTGATTTAGGAACCCATTATCGCTTTGCCTCCAATCGTCATTATAACGATCTACTTTCAAGAATTATGTTTGGATTCAAACATGGCTTTTGATTGGATGAAGCTCAGGAGCACATGCACACAACCCCCTGGAGTACAAAATTACACACTATACCTATAAAATATGTGACCCATAAGAACTCACCTAAGTGTTGTGAGGCAGTGTTTTTGCCGGATCCAGCACTCTGCCTCTCCTCCTTCCTGATTTCTTTCAGCAGGTCTAATGCTTCAGAAACAAAGTCACAATTAATCACTATACCAGGATAGAGGAGGAAAACAAATCTACCAACAAAAAAAACAGAAGAAAGAAATCGCTACCTTTGCTGAATGGAGCCATCTGAACTTGTTCATAGCAGTCTTTACCCAGGAGTATCACCTTAACAAGAAAAATAAATACATTTTGTTTTATTTACTGTGACTTGTGTGGGAATTGTCCAATTTTGTCAAACTAAAACGTAGCAGTCATGTTGGGGAAAAACATGACAAAGTTGGGAAGAAACGCTGGAAATCCTGAGACGACAGTTTTAATTTGATAATTTTCTTATCTTTAAAGTTAGTTTTTCACAATTTAAATTAACACTTTAAATGAAGTCCTCGTGAGTAATGAGGGCTTCAAAACTTCAAAAATAGGATTACCTTAGCATCTCTGTTCTCATGTCTCTCCCTCTTTGAGAGGTACCCAGCGATATCCCGTAAGACTTCCAGTTCCTGCATTTCTGGCAGATCGACCCCAAACAGCGGAATCAGGAATTTAGGAAAATGCATCCGCTGGCACACATGAAGAATGAGAAAAAGAATAGCATTATAACCATCAAAAATTGCATCGGCACTAATGAGGTCAAGAAAATATCACACTGATTGATGCTACTCACGATATAACTGTGCTGATGCTCAGTGCTGACCACGTGGCTGCAGACATCTTTGACTGAAAGCATTTTGCTGCAGCTCTCACACAGGTAAAAGCTAGGCCGAGATATCCCTCGGCACTCAAAAACATAGTGCAGCCCTGGAGAACAAAATGGCAAGCTGTAAGGCGGGATCCCACTTGGCCACAAAGAGGCAATAGGAGAGTGCTAAGATGCAGGACACACACACACACACACACCTATAACTGGCTCATTGCGCAGGTTCATCACCTTCAGGTACTTGGATAAATGACTAGGCCCTGCAATTCTTTCCCCTGTGAAAGGAACGCAGGTTATTCAACTGGTGGGGTTGAGAAGAGAGGCAAGTCAGTACTAAAACAGTGAAACATTATTTAATTAGCTAATCAACTAACTGTCTGACACCAAAATGAGACTGTTTACGCCGCAGTTTACGCACACCTACTAGGAATAATCCTTTCAAAACGTGTGATCACTGTGGAATAAATTGGATGCACTTCCTCTGCTGGTGGGAAAAACTCTCCCCCCCCAGCTGAGTGCATCTGTCAATTCAGAAACCTTATCAGATCCTACCGGCCTACCTTGTTGAAATTTTAGAACTGTATCAGAATGGTGCACGTGTTTAATACAAGGAGACTAGAGAGCAGTAAATGATCAAGGTGCTGACATATGCTATGCATAGGGAAATGACGATCCCTATGTAGGGTGTGTTGACGGTCTCCTCAGCAGTCTGGGTGGATAACAGCTCATATGCACAACAACTCAAGAATGCCTTTTTAACTGAGGTTACTAGAGAATTACCAAGGAGAAAGAGGCAGAGGAAGATGGAATGGTAGAAGAGAAACGGCTGTTTTGTGTGTGGCAAAAGTGACCATTGGGCTCGTACCTGTCCTAACAAATACCAGGACAATAAAGGAGGAGGTGGACCAGATAACCAGGCCTGACTGACTGTGGACCCGGTGTTTCCGCACAGCAAATCAGGTGATGTAGAAACACACGGTGTGGTGATCTCACCACACCAGAGCAGGATAATAATTAAATTGGACAATATAGCCTGGGGTCTAAAGTAATTTGTAAAAAAGGTCTAAAATTGTCAAATTAAATTGTTTTGTTGTTTTTGTCAAATTGGAGAAAATGTTAAATAGGTTTTTACAGAACCAGTATCAATAATTGATACAGAGACTGGCAATGAAACAAAAAAATTATAATTGTGTGCAAAGAGTTGCCCAGTTAACTTATTGGGCTAAAAAGTGATGCATGCACTAGGGATAGGACTGGCACCTACAGTTAAGGGTTCAAACTAACTCGAAGTTTAGAAAATTCCGGTGTCCTACAGGGAACAGGAGTTTTAATTATTACTATTTTGTAAACCTTATCTCAAGTGGTTCATTGATTATTAATAGATTATTTAAATGAAAAAGACAAAGGTAGTAATTGTTGTGGAAATTACTTTAGTAAAAACTCGAACAGGCTGTCTTTTGGTTAAGTATACACTTTTAGGAAAGTGGACACAAGAGTTCAATGTCTTAGAGTGATGCGCACCCCTGCAGCATACACGGGGGAGTTTTGGCGAGAGTTAGAAAGGGAGGGCTTTCTACTCAGCCTGGTTCAGAGATTCAAACAGTTCAAACACACACAAGGCTATCTCTCCACCTAATTGTATACAACTCATGGGGGCTCTACAGCTAAATTTCAAAATGCAGAAGACCTGCATTGCACAATGTACTACAAGCATAGTCCAGGTCCTGATAAAAGTATGAGGACTGATTTTCAAAAAATTTAAAATGTAACTTGCAGATTAATATATTTTGGAACTTTAAGAAGGACTTAAACAAAGACAACCTTTGAAAGGGGCCTGAAGGGAAAATATAAGTTTTACCTTGTTCATTGTTTAGGTATGCGGCTTTGTTTAGACACGGGATAACCCATGTCTAAAAAGGAGAGATGGTGGACCAAATGGATGCTTTACAACATTTGGCTTTACTAATTATAAAAAAATAAAAAAGATTATTTTTTTTGTGTGAATGTTGTGAAGTCTGTGCAAAATGTAACCCACAAGGGAATTACAGACCCCCTCCAGGGAAATTTCCAGAACCAACATCTCCTTTCCAACATTTAACTTTGGATTTGAGAGCTAACACCTTGTGAAGGGAAACGATACTGTCTAGTAGTAGTTGACATATTAACATGCTGGGTAGAAGCTTTCCCAGCAGAAAACCAGGATGTATTGAGAATAGCAAAGGCTCTACTATAGGACATTATTCCTAGGTTTGGAATACCAGAAGTCCTATACAGTGATATTGGAAGTCACTTTGGGAACTCAGTAATAAAGAATTTAGGACAAACTATGGGAATAAACCTTAAAATCCATTGTGCATGGTACAAATGGAACAGGGAAATCAAAATGACCAAAAGCAATGAGAGAGACTAAAGTTAGTTGGATAAGATGCCTACCATTAGTTCTGTTGAATTTACAGGTGTTAAAGTGGGCTATCACCTTTTGAAATGCTGTATGGGAAGCCCTACACCATAACACAGCTAAAACCTTTTGAAAAATAGGCAGAGGCCTCTATTGCAGATTATATGGCACGAATGTTAAAAAGATTTGATGCTCCCAAGATCTTGTCTCCTCCCCAGGCAACCAGCTGTGAAATCACTACCTCACTGGTGAAACCAGTGAGGTAGTGGGTTTTGTTGAAGGAGGTGAAAAAGAAAAGCTGGAATGAACCAAAGTGGCTGGGACCGTACTAAGTCCTGTTGACTACGCCTACTGCAATAAAGATTGCATCTATCCCACTGTAATAGAGTCCAATTTAGCCTACCAGTGGCTAAGCCAACAGAAGAGCATCTTTACCTCTTTGCTGTCATTCTGTTGTGAGGTAGAGTGAGCTCGCACTCCTGCAGCAGTCAAGAAGGTGGCAGTAAAAGTAGGTATAGAAAGTCAACCTTGTCAACAAGGAGCGACCAAGAACATGGCACTCCTTCAGGCTACCAGGCTTGTGTGGACTGAGAGGCACTACCGCCATCTTGACAGTTGTGATGCTATTAATTGTATTCTCTATACTGTGGGTGTTTAGCAAATAACCAGCTAGGAAACAAGACAACATAAGGCCTGACAACGTCACTCTGGAAACTTTTCACAGAGAAAAACGTGACTTTCTCCCTACAATAACAGACTCCAGCCTGTGGATTTCTGTGGCTAACTACATCGTGAGTCAAACAGGAACTAAATTCTCTTGTTATGCGTATGACAGCACAACCAAAACTCCTGATGGCACCATGGCCTTATACAGCATGCGAAAAGAAGTTTGTTACAAACAATTTAGAAGCAAGTGACCCATTCTCCCTCTCGCCTGGACAACGTGCTTCATCAGGAGCATGGGACTGTGCCCTGGTCCAGTATCGGGGGCACACTTTGAGTGTTTCTACATGAATGGTGAAGGTGAGAACGTAGGACACTTTCCAAAAAGTAGCATAACATGGAATTGTGCTGGAGATGATGACTGTGTTTGACCTAAAAGCTGCAGCAATACCTATTATCCACCTAAAGCTGTTATGAAAGTCCAAGTCACATCTCTGAGCGGACGGTGGTGGCCATGTGGAAAAACTACTCTCCATTTTTCTCTGCCTATAAGGTGGAGAGGAACATGCACCCTAGTGACTTTTCTCTCAAATGTAACTGTTATTTTTCACAACCATAGCATAGAGTCCCAAGAGGAGTCCCAGATTAATTCAAGGCAAGAAATCAAATTGCTGCAGGTTTCAAATCCATACTGTGTTGATTGGATCAACAATCAGAACATCTCCATCTCCAACAATCATCATCTCCATCTCATCGTCGTCCGCTTATCCGGAATCGGGTCGCAGGGGCAGCAGCTCCAGCAGGGGACCCCAAACTTCCCTTTCCCGA
>JAOEHI010050416.1:0-20031 GCA_025447815.1 Percopsis transmontana | reverse complement strand
GTATATATATATATATATTCTTAATCTTAAACATGTTTGAAATTATGCGATGAAGATTCAAGTCGTCCTGGCAGTAAAGAATAAACAATTTTATTCTAAATAATGTGAGTTATATTTACATATAAGGTTACCATGTGAAAATGCATATATGAGGCGTCAGAATGCAGGTCAAGAACTGCTGTTATTTTTAGTGGAAAACTGCTTATTGGTCCTTTAGGTGTACACTCTAAATGGAAAAAAGGTTCACTTGTTATAGATCTTTAAGGTCAGTGCACATAGAGGTTAGACCAACACAGTACTTTTCAGCTCTGCCTTCCTTTGGGAAAGTGCCGGTCTCTCACACATCTATTATAACAGACCACCCAACGCGCATGGTCTTCCCCCCTGCAGCACTTTCCAGACCCTCTCTGCCCTCCGAGACGCATCTACATCTTGTGTAATATGCTGCCATTTCCTTTGTTTTACTGTAAATCAACTGAGGCCTGTTTCATGAGCTAAATGTCAGAGGAGCTGTGAGAATGCATTACCTTGTATGTTGACCAAATGTATTCACGTTTATCTAGCGTTCTTCTCACACGCACACACACACAATTTACTGTGTGCATTGTGCTGTATCACAAAACACAGTGTGGGTAATTGCTCGTACTAAAGCAAATAGCCTTTTGTTTTATTTTTTTCTGTTAATGTTTGACAGGGCAGTGAATCCTGGTACATTAGCCTTTATTTACTGCACACACACACAAATATGTACACGCAGAGATATTTTATGCGTCTTGTCTGCAGTCAAAACAACCCCTTAAAAATAAACTCTGATTAAGGCACATTCGCCATATTAGCCTGAAGCCAAAAACATCTGCGTTAATGCTGAGGGCCCAACGAACGCAGCCCCCCTAAATCTGAACCCCTGGCAGGCGATGAGACAACAGCCCCCCTCTCTTCGCTATAGCGCTCAGCACCGCGGCCCGCTCCCAGCCTCCTCCAGCACATGGCTCAGCACCGCGGACCACAACACTCACTTTGTATTGCAGAGCCCCAAATGGGATTGTTCCGGCCAGAAACAGAATAATCCCCTGCTCTAGTTTAGAGAGCCACAGCGCCATACCATCGTCTCAGAATACAGGGTTCTCCTGACAGTTCAATGCGAGAGCAGGAAGGACTATGGGCCGATGTGAAGACCAGACTTACAGAGGTATAGAGGTATCCCTCGCTGTTCATAGCCAGGTACAGTCCCGTCTTCGTTCCTTGGATTGCCACAATCCGTAGTCCCACAGGAATCAAGTTGAACTGTGCTATAGGATGGGGAAGGGAAAGCCATAATGAAACAAATAAGAACCAAAATGTTCAATAACGACACATTATAGCAGCAGACTGTTCTGTGCAGTTTAGTGCTACACCATATCAGTAGAGGCCTTGTTCACAGACCTTTTTCCTGTCTAGCCTGTAAACAGGGAACGTGTTAAAATGCTAAAGCCGGGGCAGGGGGCAGGCTTTGACTAGAAGCTTGAGACAGCCATGTGTTGTGGCGACTGGTGTACTGCACTGCTCTGTACTGCCATTAAAAAGGTTGTCACCATGTTTACTGCTGTCTTTTTTTCAAATGTATCTAACTATCAGGAGGCATTATAGTCTAGTGGTTAGGGTGGTTGACTCACACCAGGAAGGTCGTAGTTTCTATCTTCATCAAGCCTATGGGGCCATCAGAACTACCTATAACCATCCTTGAGCAAGATGTCTAACCTCTACCTGCTCCTTAATACTTGTAATTGTACTCTTTTTGTACTCACTTTGGATAAAAGCCTGTTAAATTACATAATTGTATCTATACCTTTGTCCACTGAGCAAAGACACTGAGAAGTGTCGAGGAACCAGCTTTTTCTGTGTCTATCTGTTTTCAGAGGCTTTGACGGGGACAGTGAACATTTTTCCTGTTTAGAGGCTAGACAGGAAGACAGTCTGCATACTTACAGTATATAGTTTACTGTATGCCAATACTGTATCTCTCTCTGGGACATATTAATGTGTTTATGATGCCATGACAGAGGCAGCTGATAAAATATTCAAACTGTCCATTAGACACCATTAAACACAATAGTTTTATGACAAATTTTATGGTAAACCTTGTGATTAAGATTTACCAAATGATGTAATTATCCTGCGAAGAGGACTATTAGACATGTATGCTAGTGATTCTGCATGGAACAACATTGTGGGAAAAATATAATTAACACAATAGAGATTTAACTATGGTAGTTTGTCAGAATCAAGAATTGTTGATTGGAGATATTGTTACACTGTCTATTTGTAACACCGGTTGGTTATATTATGTATATTCTGTCTTCATTCTGTATATTCATCAGTTCTTACCTTCTGTTCCTCCACATTCCATTTATTTTTATCTACATTACCACTCCAATTTATTTGGCACCTGTACCTTGTTTTTACTCATATTTTGACTATTCTATTATTTACTTGCTCTTTGTATTGTATTTAAGGGATGCTGGCAGATAATACACCACTTTTGTAGGTTACCAGTGTGTACAATGAGTACCTATCAAACAAAAAATTTGAACTTGAACTTAAACCAGTGAGTGCAGCGTAGATGCTGCCCCTGCTGCCCTGTGTGGTTCAGTTTCAAACATGAACAGTACGATGGGGTGGAAATGTGGGGTTCGGGCGACACTAAAACACAACCGAGGAGCGTCCCAACAACACACACACACAAACACACGCACACAAACACACACTCACTCACAGAAGGAGCTGCTTTCGTCCCTTGTGCCGTCCATACTTCCATCGGGCGTCATCTGCAGATAGTATCCGTGCTGGCTGTAGAGTCGCGTGACGATGCCTTTTAGCTGGGGCTCTGCAGAGAGCACAAGGGAGACAATGGCAGGCGCTCAAACAGTCCCTTCAACATCACCATTATTTCTCTGGAGGAGAAACCAGGCTAAACTAATGGAAGAAAAATCACTAAACCATATGCATATAGGAACATTTTGGAATACTGGCGACCCTGTCTGACCAATGAGGTGGAAGCTGTCATATGCCTGTAATATGTGCAGACCTTTAGAGACCTTTGTGAATTGCCAGCAATGTGATACAACACAATCATGTCGGGAAAGAATTTAATCTCATGCTGTTCGTTTCTAAGCAACTTGGTACGACAAATTACATTAATAACTGCAGTTAAAAGTCAAACTTCTGCAATAAAAAAAAGTTATCCTAAGCAGCTTTTAATGTTGGAACATAATTTTTGCAACTAAGGACTCATTTTCAAAGGTACCGTCATACGGTGAAGGAGAAATGACTCGGGGAACGTGAGCCGTCCCATTATCCCATTGTCTTGCCACCGCTGGTATTTTTAGCAATGTTTGGGTCACCAGAGGATGAAGTCAAGTGAGGGTGCTATTTAGCCCAGCTCCAACTCCAGCTAAATAAAATATATTGTTAAGCTAGGATAAATAGACCGGTTGAATGTTTCATAAGCCCCTCTGTAAAGCTTAGTTAGCGTTCGTTTACGAAATGGGCGGAATGTTCCCAGCAAGTCATAGAAACTGCCATCTTATTACGCAAAGCCTTCCTTACATAAACATCTACGTTTCCTCCTTCCTTCCTTATATCATCCCTGTGTACCCTACATCAGCCGACAGCGCACGCACCACTCTGGTAGTTTATGTATAATGCAAGTCAAACTACCTTTACACTGTCCAGGTTGACCTTGATGATTGGATGCACACTTCTGACCTCTTGTTTACTTCCTGCTGTAGGCATTCTAGCATGCCGTCATTTCCTTAACATGCTCTTACGGGTTGTCCACCAGGATAGCATCGGAGTGGTAAAAAAGGTAGTAAAGGTAAAAAATCTCAGATTTTGACAGAGCTTTTTTGACGGCAACTATGGGGTTTCATGGCACTAAAAAGGACCTCATTCCAATCCTAGACAACAGGGCTGGCCGTCATTTACATTTGTCTTTGATGGGGAAACTTTGTTTGAACGAGCTTAATATGGCCACAATTGCAGTGCGGACAACATAAAGGAGATCTCGTCTTTATTTTAAATGGTATTATCATTATACAATTTAATAAGAATTACCACTTTTTTGCCATGAAATTATCCTTCAGTTACGAGGAACTATGTCAACCAAAAGTTGTATCGCTGTTGATTTTAAAGCAAATCGGGAACTGATGATTGGACAAACCTACACATAAGCACTGACATGCACATGCCCAATACAATGTCTACATGTTATCAAGGACGTGTGTAAACTCAATTTTGCCCCTTGTGGCTGAAACCACATGATACACAATACCACTTAATCCGTGCAGTCTCATTTATTTCAACAGAGACCTTGCCAAGGAATGCAGCATCATACATACACTAATTACATTTACCAATTACACAAAATACGATCAGCAAGTTTCACTATGAACTAAACCAAGTGCAATTCCCAGTTTGCTGCATGTCATTTCGTAAAGGTTCTGGTTTCAGCTTCAAACTCAGCTGCTTCTGCGTAGAGAGAGCAGTCCAGTCACGGCCGGCGGACTCGGACTCTGCCAATGCAGCTTTAATGAGCGAAATCAAACATGGATGAAGGAGCAGTTTACAAGGGTGGGGGTGGGGGCATGGGCAGGCACCTGGGAGTTCTTCTCCTCTAAACCCCACCAGCTTCCACAGGGACAGACTCTTTGGGAAGCACTGTGCAGATGGCTGGAATTCTCCCTGCCCTCTGAACCAGTGCTTGGTTACAGCAAGTCCTTATAGGCAAGTCTGGCCACTCGGCAGCCCCATGACCAGAATCTAAAGGAAGGGGGAGAGAGCCATAACTGCACTTTCAATGGTCACTGGGACATAACAACCGCATGAATAGAATCCCCAGTCAAATCTGATAAAAAACGTCTTTGTTTTAAAAAGCTTTTTTTTCTCACAGGTTATACTTCTACTATGCATGCGCAAGGTCAGAGCAACCACACGATTGGCTTAATAGGTTTCGGCCCTGATAAAGCAGACGATTGGCTCTTAGGGGGGAGGATATTGAGCATCCAACCGTTATCTTTGGCGTTATTGGCTTCTCCCATAGAGTTCTATTCAGGATTCTTTAAGTCTGTCTCTTCTATAATGTCTCTGGTTACAGGGTGCACCAGGAATGGGGGACTTGAAGGACTATCTCCCAGTGGAGCTGCCCTCAGTATCAAGACACCGCCAAAACTGTGACTGACTCCCGTACTCACACGCGTGTGCCTGCACAACCGCTGTTACAGTAGCCCTTCTGCTCCACTAATCCCCTTTATTATTGTGTCTAAATATCCTCTATAGAGCGCCTATTTATTTATAGTGTTTAAGTATCCTTGACCCGCCATCGTTTAGGGCCGCCCTGTATCTCCTGTCCCGTCCCTCTCTCGAATTGTGTCTACTTTACTTTTCCTGTCCCGTGAGTTATGCAGCCTCTCATCCCGACTAATAACACCGTGCAACCACCCAGTCATAGGAAGGCTGTTCATTACTCGTCCTCCCAGATGCGAGAGAGGGACAGAGGAAGAGCAGAGATGACGCAGCCGTTTCATCAATTGTGACGCATTTATGTGTTTAGAAAAAAAAAATATACAAAAATAACACGTTTTGGCAAAAATGCCGACAGCTTGTGCAAG
Source organism: Percopsis transmontana (assembly GCA_025447815.1). Taxonomy (NCBI): domain Eukaryota; kingdom Metazoa; phylum Chordata; class Actinopteri; order Percopsiformes; family Percopsidae; genus Percopsis; species Percopsis transmontana. The sequence goes on along the minus strand of JAOEHI010050416.1, from coordinate 14,386 downwards.
ATGATTGTAATCCAAAACCGTATGCTTTGTGTGAGTGGAATTAATGTTTTTTTTTCTCTCATCAGAGCTGAGCACTAGCTCGAAGCTCTCATGCTTTAACACCAATGCACCAGTTAATTGGGACCCACAATCAAAGAGTAGACCTATAGGCCCGTTGATACAGTTTTGAATCTTCTAGCGAAATTAATTATCCCGCTGTACCATGGAATACAGATAAATTGACATACTGTAGAAAGAATCTTTTTTTTTTTTTAAAGTACACTTCCTAATTGCATTATAGCGCCCCTGGAACCAAAAATGTCTGCCCCAACTCTTGTTTATATTTGAACTGTGCATAAAATCTAGGGGGGAGGGGGAGAAAAGTGTCTCTGAAAGGGGAGGAGTAGAGAGGTGTTAGAGGAACATACACTCTCTGGGTTTCAACCCAAAATAGCAATGTGTTTTGTTTCAATTCTCTTTTCAACCGTATGGGGAATTCTTGACACAAATCAAGGAGTGTACCTTTGAATCTATTTTTAACATTTGTGGCCCGATTCTTTGGGAAATTGTACTAGAGAAATCTTTTTGCCCTTTAATTAGGTTTGACATTGATGGAAGATAATGCATGTTTTGTAATATGTCCTCATACAATATTGAACAATGTACGCCCACTGAGCTGCAGTCAAAGTGGATATATTTTTTAATCTACTTGGAAAAATGGAATAATAAACATAGAAAGTGTGGGCAGGTTGAGGGTTGTCTTCGTAGAATCCTTACGTTTGTGTCAAAAAGCCACAATAATGCTGTTGTGTGATTAATGAGTTGCAATTGAAAATTACCAGTCCTTGTTTAGAATTCTAATGCTTTATTGTTGCTACAACATATGTTCAACTGTTTAGCCAAATTGTAATTGAGAAAGCTTTATAAAAATAATTTCCACCTTTTCTGACAAATAAAGGTATGACAATTATTTCATCTTTGATAATTTTGCAATGCTGTATGTCATTAACCTCTTTATAGCTCCAATAATTTCTCTACAGAAACCAAAAACCATAACATCCCCATTTTAGCTAAGCTTTATCTTAGTTTCCCGCTTAATTAAAAATGACTTCCAAAAATAGATATCCACCACCTAAAAAAAAAGAAAAAAAAGTTAAGACTTAAAAATGGACTGGCCAGCTAGTTATGAATCCGGTGTTACAAACCATTGTTGTTTTGGTTTGAAAATCAAAGAACACATGGCCCTCCCACACCTGACACTCCTCTCCACTCCTCCCTCTGCAGTTCTCATGGGGTCACAGTGTGACCAAATTGGCAAGCGCCTAGTCCTCCTATAGGACAAACCGCACCTTCTACATGTACAAGTGCAGTATATGAATTTAACCATATTGTCAGTGTTGGGACAAAACCTTGGATCTCCAAAAAAGCTAACTTTAGAATACCTATTTTCTCATGCATTTTTTTTAGAAAAAATTAAGATTAAATTTAAATTAAAAAGTAAAAATTGCTGAAATTGGAGGTTTTTGCCCTTGAACAAATGTTGAAATGTTGAGATTACAACAGCTACTCAGCAAAGCCATCTACAGAGGCGTTTTGCTCCTATGCATCACTCCATGTACACTTGACAGGTCGTCAAGTGACAAAACATTTGCTGATCTGGGCGCGACCTAACTGTGTACATACAGCAACAACACACCACGGAATAGGTTGACTTGTCAACAGGTCTGATTCCAAGCTCAAGTTCTCAACAGAGCAATCATAGTATTTTTATTACAATGACATATACCGTCTTAGGGGAGATTTTGGGAAAGCTGTTTAAGACACTGATATTGAAAATTATCGTTGCCAAAGCAACAGAAGAAGTTAAGTCTGTCTGGGGCATATGGGACAGTACTACACCCCCACTATTTAAGCTTATAAAGCTCTCAATGCACAAAACAGTATTATCCCTACAAGCTCCCATTTAAGAGCTTAGCCCATGTTTGCAGAATTCTGTACTATGGCAAAATCCAATTCCATACAATTGCATATTTAAAGCAATATGATTTTAATAGAACATTTGACTGTATGTTTCTTACCTATAAGCCAACACTGACTTTAAACGGTAGCTTCTTTAGTCGTGTAAAATTAAACAACAGCAAAGAAAGGAGTCTTTTGAACGTTTATTACTCAACATACAGTACATTATATTAGAATTGTTTCCTAATGGTGGATGAATACACTGGCTCTACTTTCGCATTCAGAAATATATGTACAGCAATACAAACAGAACAAACAATTGCATATTAAGTACAGCGCTTAACATAGTCCAAAGCCTGCTCTTTCTGAAGTCCAACAATAGTCAGAGCTCCTCAGATCAAAGTGTAAGAAATGTTCTCCCCTCTACTCGACAATTTATTTTAAGATAAACAATCTTCCAACACAGGTAAACAGGCTATAAGGAGAGTGCGATAAGAGCATGGCATCGTAATGAATCAAATTACCCTTTGGACAGTTCATATTTATTTGCCTAGCGAGCAAGAGATCTCTTGTGCGCTGGGGTTTCGTCTACGGGCTAAAGCCTAAGTTATTAGACTTGCCTCTCAATCCCAGCATGTACTCCTCCATTCTGCACACATGGAGGCCCCTTATCAATTACATTCAGCTGTGATCATCACTGTAAAATTCACCTAGGGGAGAGCACGTACACACACACACACACACACGTACACACACACACAGCTATCCATTATACGGTATTATCTCAGGGAATGAGGTCGGTAAAAACAAAGATAATCGCTCTACACAACGCAAATGGCATCAAGGATGCTTGAAATATAATTGCCGTAAAAAAAGTGGAGAAGAGGGTGTGTGTGATCTGTGTAGCGTGGCTCTGCATTGCTTATCATTATGCTAATTTAGCATCATATGTTAGCCTGTGGCTTGGTGTGCAGCGCTGCAATTCTCCTATCAAACCCCTCCAGAACAGGTCGGCTGATAATTACTGGGGGGGTGGGGGGTTGCTTGACTGAGCATCCAAGGGCATTTCTCTGACTGAAGCCCAACCAGACCACATGGGGATGGGGGGTTCCCTGGGCTTGTATTTTAAGGACTTTCTACCTCTAACCTTAACCGGTATGCGGGAGCATTTGTATTTGGTATTGTGCATGTGTATGTGCATATGTGTAAGTGTGCACGCCCATGAGTGCACGACTGCACGTGTGAGAGAGGGCTCTCCTTGATTAGGATTCTAATAAAAGGAATGCAAGGTTCTCTCTCTTTTCTCTGCCACTAAACTGGGCCATACGCTCTGGAGTGTTGCTGGTAATTATCAACCTTATGAACGGGAGGGAGGAAGCGAGAGAGAGTGAGAGAGAGAAGGAGAGGGAGAGAGAGATGAACAAAAGACAAGAGATCTTGAGAGCTGGTTAACAATACAGACCCAGGCGGACTGATTTAAATTTGTTCAGAACAAGGAAAAAGGAGGGCAGACTGCCTGTGAACGTGGAAAATTCAGGATTTGGGGTGGAGGGTTGGGGGGGGGGGGGGCTGGGATGGAGAAGAAACGAGGTAGTGTTTCCTTGGACTGAAGGTGTAACTTCACGGCTTCACCCTCAGCGGACCACTTAGCTGAGATAGAATTATTATTTCTGTTTGTTAATGACACTGTCACCTGTGCACCGATGCCAGTGAACAATGAATATTCACAAATATCGTATTTGCTTCACTGCCATGGTGATAGATACTTGTCACTGTTAATTTTAATTGAGCCGCACTCAGCATGACAGGCAGAAGAATCCTGCCTTGTCACAGCAATATTAGCATCCCCAACGCAACCGCTCCTTTTGTTATTCCTGTATTAAAGGAGTCGTGTGTATTTATTGTATTTATTGGCAGAAGAATGGGAAGTGTGCACATGTGCGAGCACTTCATCCAGATGTGTTCCTCATCTTCGCACAGTAACAATATGGCATTGTGTCTTCTGCTGAAAGTAGTAGTTTCTATCAAACAAGGGATTGCATTGTGATTGAAGACAAACCAATACCTCTTGCACATATGGAAATACTGTGCCCACAAACAAGTGGCTTTTGCATTACAATGTTACAGCAGCTCCCGGCAAATAAATGTCCCCTCCAGCTAATCGTTTATGCTTTGAAATACACAAAGAAGGCGCAGCGAGAGGGTCTTTCACTCACGTCAGTTTCAACCAAACTTTTTTTTCGGGGGGGGGGGTTCCCAGGCCAGATTCCCATAATTTATAATGGTGAACAACATAGAATTTCTCACTCGGCTTCTGATCTACAGTAGTTCAATGGGCAAAAATGTAAGCCTTCAAAAAACATGATAAATATAATTTTCAGACTTGTATTCATATGTTGCACTGAAAAGAAAGTTATAAAACATGCTTTTCATCGTATTGGATTCTATAGCTACATCAATGCCAGAAAAAGGAAGTTGTAAACAGGAAATCACCTAGCTAACGCTAGCAACACTAGTACTGTGCACAATTACTGGATTAAATGATGGGTCTGGGTTGAACAAAAAAAGTGAACCTGTCTTTTTACAGTAGAAATAGTCTGGTTATTTGTTTTCAGCGTCTTATACTGTAGCTACATAGACAAAGTACTGTACATGACTAGGAAATGGAAGCAAAGTGAAGAAGAACACTATCAAAAGCTCAGCATGCAGACATTGCCTGGAGACTTATCAAACAGCTCTTCGAGAGCCTTCACCCAATATCTTTCCCACGAACCTCCAGGCAAACACAGAAACAGGCACATCGATAATGCAAAGTAAAAAAACAAAAAACAAACAAAAAAACTCTTCGACACGCCTACGCAGCTCTGGACCCCTGGCTGATTGGGTGTTAATCACACTAAAAGAGCTGCAACCAAGCCCAACAGCATAATGAAAGACAACAAAGGTGAGTTTGATCTCGCACGGAATGCATGCTGGAACACTTTCCACAGAGCTCCAAAGTCAAAACTAGCCAAATGCCAATACTGTATAGTATGCATCTTACAATGTATAATGTACCAAAGATACTCTAAAACAGAAGATTACAAGCTGTGTCAATTGTATGAAATCAAAGCCGTAATTATAATATATATTGGGGGACACATCCCTACCAATATTCAAATATGTACTGTCATTTCATTACTTTCAAATGTATTAAAAAGTGGAAAACTAGAATGTAATATGAGTGTTAGGTAGTGTTATGTACTCAGTCCTGTTGATGTAATCCTGCTTGTTGCTTTTTCATATTTCTTTAGTGAACAGGTTTAATCTGTTGTCTTCTCTAGCCGTTCACCATGTAAAGCATGACAGTAATGTCTTGTCTGTGTGATCAGGGAGGAGCTGGACATTGACCCGAAGGACATCTATTACAAGATTCGTTGTGTGATGATGCCTATGCCATAACGGGGTCACAACCGGCAGGTGGTCCGAGACAACCCATTCAGGCCTATGCAGCTGGTATTAAATGTGACAGTAGCTAATGTTAACAACTAATTTATTGTTATTGTCTGTCAAGACAGACCTGAAAAGACAGATACATTATTACAGCCTATTGCTGTACAAAGCGTGGGCATTTTTAACACAGCTAGAGTACAAATGCTATGTTTGCGCCTTGTTATGCCGCTCGTTATTATCGGCTAGCTTATTATCTGAATTGTCTCTGGTTCAGCTCATCACCTACAGAGAGAAGAGCTACGGTATCTGTTCCAGATCTTGCGAGAGTGTGTTGCCGAGACAGAGACAGGTCTCGAACAAAGTACATTTTATCCTGGTTTGTCTGTCTGAAAAAGACAATTTTAATGTCAGAATGTTAGGAAAATATGTGGCTTGTGAAGAATGGGTCCAATATTTACAATATTTACCAATCTTTACTAACTATAGGGCGAAATAATCGGTCATAATCTGTGCTCACGTTCACTTCACCCATTGGAGTGAACAGACCGCCGCTAGTCTCCTAAAAGGGCGGGGCAGTGGCAAAACCCACGTGACACAGATACAGGAAATTACTGTAAATTGAACCGTCTCGGTTATGAACCGTCTCTGATTGTGCTAAAAAGGCATCATATAATGACAAATGGGATGGGCCATAATCTGCAAATCACAAAATAGAGCATTCATTCATTCATAAAGACAATATAGAAACATGAGCACAGCACTACTAATTGTATGTTGTATGAAATATATAGGCAAAATATGGGGGGGAAGGGTCTTTACAGTGAGTTAATATTAAATTAATTGTGGAGGCAAATTATTAAAAACCATGTCAATGCAATATCACAACAGATTATTTTGGTTAATGAATAGTTATACAATATTAAGATTAATCTGTCATCTCAAACTAAATAGACCACAAGTATTCATAATAACCCTTCAAACTCTAGGATCTACTTATTACAATATATACACACGCATACACACAGTAGCCTACTGTAAATAAAAAACGTTATTAGTTGACACACTTCTCCAGACCATGTTTCTTATATCTAAAAGTAACCCAAGTGGACAGATTAACAATAGTGGTAAATGGCTTCATGATAAGAATAATTACTTACAGTTTTCCAGTATGCCCTAAATCCATGCACCCCCACCTGTGTCAGTTTAGCTCAGTTTAGCTCTTCCTCTCCTGTTATTCCATCATTATCTATCTGGATGTCCTCCTTACTTCCACTCCATAGAGGTTAAACCCAATCTGTCCTTGTCAGGTTTAATCAAAGTGTCCGCTGACTAAATGTAACAAACAGCTCCGTGGGGTTTATTCTACATTCTCCTCAATGCCATTGCTTTTTTGGACAACCCTTAGCATAAGAAACATGGACATAAAACCTTCAGGTAGCTACTCTGTTTGGGGAATGGACTGATAAAGATACAAAATTAAATATTGTCTCACTTTTCTGGTTCAACTTGTACCAGAACTTGTACCACTTGTACTTCCTTTAATATGAATGCAATATTGTATTGATACTGTTTCAGGCCCCTCCCATCAATGGAAAGAGGACTTAGTATCAACATAAAATTAAATATGTACTAAGAATGTAAGCAATATTATTTGTAGGTTCATATTTCTTTCATTATTTTTCTTTTTTTTCTTTATTGTCCTTTTATGTAAATCACGAGTTTATTACAGTATATGAACTGTCCTATACAAAAAAACTGACATTACTTTGTCTTGTTTTCATGTGTTTAAGGTTAAGCCTGAAAATGGCAACATAGAATGCTTAAATGCTTAAAAAAGAACCCAATGTCATAACACTGAAAAGTTCAAATTGGACTCTTCAAACTGCTTTTTGACAATTGGCTAATCCCTGTAATGTAACATTTTTGGTGAAGTGAATCGATACGTGTTCTTGAATATGGTCAGCTGAATCCTCAGTTTCTGATTGTTTGAGGGAAATGTTTTAGATCCCGCTAATGAAGGATTGTTCCCTGACAAATTGGGTATATAAACTCTAGAGGATCTTTTTGTCCAGAAGTAAGGTAATTACGGTTATTCTGTCATGGGTAAGTCTCATTATCCGTAAATACCTCCCTTGCTTATAGATATTTTAAATGTAAATCAAAGGTTTATGCTCACAGTTGGCCCCCAATAAGCTTTTTGGGCTAAACAGATTTTGGCTGCAGTACCAGCAGCGTTGGTCACCATAGCAGCCAGGGAGCAAGCCTTGTGCCCCGATCCTGGGGGCTTGGTGTTGGCTGATGTTTTCATTCATCTTCTACTACTTTTGTGTGGCACATTAGTTTTAATTCGGGAGGCTGAATCACGCTCCGTTCAATGCCTGGTGTCAATTATCTTGGTTGGAGCTTATCAATCACTTAGCAAGTGTTTTTTATCATAACCTGTCAGTCGCTTCCTTTACTTTCTCCCTGAGAGTCTGGGAGAAAGTAAAGGCATGACCATTAAACATCAGTAGCGTGCACAATTTAAAGTGCGCACGGTTGTGATTCATGGAGCCGGGTTCCAGACTATCAAAAATTAAAATCAAAATAATAATTAACTAGTTTCCATAGTTAACAACATAGTTAACTAGTTAACATAACACTTTATTTGTTCATTAAAGATGCTCTTCTATTAGCACGTACACACATTCATTTAAGAAAATAAATGGATATACAGATATATAGATAGATAAATAATTGAATAAGCTTTCCCTCTCATCTGCTCCCTGACGTTTGTCTCTCTGACATCGTGATTCACCACTCTTTTCCAGTTCCTCCCACCTTCTCTCTTTTATCTACATAGCGATCGCTCTCCTCACCCATCCCTACATGTCTGAATGCCTCTTAAACCGTGTCCACCCACGCCTCCAATTACAGCCCTCCTTCAAACACATTTCAAATAACTGCATATCATTAAAAGTGATAAGACTCCTCGATTGCGCTTTAACCCTAGGATGCATGATCCAAAAACTAAGTTTTGCAAAACACGGTTTGTGTTCCCTATAGTGCCACCTTTTGGTAACATGTACCTTAATGTCCCATCAGAGCAGTAAATAGGGCATACATTAAAATTGACTCACAATTCTTACAAATACAATTCCTCCTGAAGATGAAAAGGGTGTATTTTAACATTGAGACCATTTTAACATTTACATTGGAAATTCAAATCTAAATGTTTTCAATTGCTAACAAGCATTTACCTATAGTTAAGATACTTTTTCGAAGCTCTTACCACAGTACACTTACATCACACAATTAGCCAAATAGTATATTTTCTGCTCAGAACCACATTTTGTTCATTAAATACCAACTCTACATTTCAAAATACAAAAACACTTTCTCTACATACTCTACCAAAACACGGCAAACCTGACTCAAAATCAAATCATTCTGTCAAAACACTATCACCTTTTTTCAAGACGAACAGATAGCACAACGACTTTCAATTTAACTAACAGTTGATGGCATTACAAAAACTGCATTACATTTCATGTTTCAGTTCTACCTGCATACAATGTGAAATCCATTGTTTTTTGTAATTCAGTTTCCTTTTAATGTAAACCACCCTACATTTTGTTGTTGAGGGTTGAATGTATGCATTTTTGGAAACAAAATTATCTACAATTATGTCATTTAGCAGACGCTTTTATCCAAAGCGACTTACAATTACATGGTGCTGTTACATGGAACAGATAGGGGTGAGGCATCTTGCTCAAGGATGCTTACAGGTTAAGTTAGGTTAAGTTAATGAGTCACCTTTATTTTATAGAATGTACATTAGAAAAAGTGACAGAATTGCTTTGTATTAGCAAGATGAAATTGCTGCCAGTGATCAACCAGAAATTCAACATACATGGCCTTTTGTTCCAAATGTGTAAAAATAAAATACACAATTACAGTAAAAAGGGCACAGAAGGGAAAAAATACAAAAATGTACAGTCCTGTTCTAATCTATACGATCTTCAGCATTTGGTCACATGTTGGAATCATCTGTGGTTGGTCTATTTTACACAACTTACTGTAAATCCGCTATTTCTCAATGTTTCAATTATCTGTTAATTCAAAAATGCAGTATAGCTTTAGAGCTGCTGTTGTTGCAGAAGTACAGTAGATGCTTTATATTCTATTAAAGGTTTTGAACATTAGGTTAATTTCTGGCATGCTGTGTGAAAGCATTTGTAAATAAGACAAGAAAGATCCCTCATTTTGGTATTAGGTAAGCTTGTGTGTAAAGAAAATGTAAGAATTTTAGAAACATGTTAATTGACTGCATATTCTGTGAAAACAACATGAATTGTGTTAATGGTATGGTCCACAACAGACGGATGTTGTGCTAATTGAGTTTTGAAAATGTGACAAAAGATTGGACAAAAGGATGTTAGCGATTGTAAAAAAACTGTAAATCCTTTGTGTCTGTGTGCATGTTTGTTTGTGTGTGTGTGAGAGAGACAAAGACAAATGCAAATCGTGGCTTTGTACATTGATGAGCCAAAACATTATGACCACCTGGGTAGTCATAATAGGTTAGCATGGGCACTCTGAGCATGCTGCCACGCAGCGCATACGCAGCAGGGGGCGCTGCACTGTGTGTTTTTTCGCTAACTATCTCCGACCTAGTCGTCTGGCCATGACCATGTGGTCCTTGTCAAAGTGGCTCAGGTCTTTATGCCTGCCCATTTCTCCCCAATCCAACACGTTGACTACAAGAACAGACTATATGCTTACAGGCTAATATATCCCAGACCTTGACATGCACTATTGTTACGAAATAATGAACATTATTCATTATTCATCTGTGAGTGGTCATAATGTTTTGGCTCATCGGTGTATACTACGTCTACAGGTACACATAAATGTGTAATTCATCAGGTATATTTGAAATACATTCAGACACACACACATTATTACTGAGATGTCATACCTTTGTTATAAATGGCATATGGATAGTGCTGCAGAGTTCCCCAATGTATGTTGATAATATTTCAGCACTGAAAACTGAGTAAATTGTGAGTCCATCTGCCATTCATTGGTCAATGATTGAGATTATGTTGCCTAAAGTTGGCGCTGTAGGAAAGAGGCATGGGTTAAGGTAATAAATAACTGTAATGATTTATTTAGCACAGGAAGATGGAGAAATGTGATAAGTTGTAGTCCTCTATCTTGAATCATGGCTGAGATGACACATTTTATATGCATCAAAATGGGTCACAAATTTCCCACTGTAACGTTAAGTCAATTTGGGCAATTTTGACCCGTGTTATGTAAACTAGGGGTCTCGGTATGAAATCATATTTTTCTCCCCGAAAAAATTTAGTTATCCCTGAAATCTAAATATACACATATTTCTAACAAGTTATATGAGTATTACATGTGCTGTCATGTTTCAACCCAAAACAATGCTTTTGTAATGCTGCTTTCAACCACAAGGGCCAGTCTAGAAAAGTCATATTGAACTGGACCTAACCCTATAAAGAGTATAGGTCGATTTTAATGGTGTTTGTGTAACTTTATGAACCAAATCTACTGCCCCCCACCCCCCAACAAAGATAAATATTCATTCTGAACGTCAGTTTGTGGATTATATTGAGCTAAGGAAGCTGTACAGCCAAGGGGTTTATCAGCGCTCAATATTCACAAAGTGCTGCTTTCTCACTTTACTTCCGTTGGGTCCCTCAGTCTTTCCTCTGTCACTGCTTTTCTGTCTGTCTGTCCATCTCTCTCTCTCTCTCTCTCTCTCTCTCTCTCTCTCTCAGGTGTGTCAGTCTGACCCCTGTAGCAAGGCAGTACATTTTGGATGGGAAGCCACCTAACACTGCACTGTGTGATCAGGTGTTGCCGAGTAAGCAGGTTTGCGGCGCTGATCTCTGGTGGTCAGCTTAATGCTATCCTGCGTTTGATATGTCTCCTCTGTAAACCGCCACGCTGCTAGCCACCCAGGGTACACAACCAGGGCTTTAACGCTTCCTCCTGTCATTGAAGAGTCCACCCCTTTTACTGACCCACCATACCATGGCATGTCATGTCACGCCATGCCACATGATGCCTGGAGCCCTGCTTTTTCCCCTGTACAGCCCGCCTGTATATCTCTATGAAACTAATATATTAAGCACGGTTGAAAATATTGATGACAGCATTACAATACGAATTACATAGCGTGGTGTAACATAGCTATTATAAAATATGGGGGCAGTATAGTCCAGTGGTCTAGGTGTTGGACTCCCAGCCAGAAGGTCGTGGGTTCGAGACCCAGAGCATATATACCTGTAAGCATCCATCCCCTACCTGCTCCATGTAATAACATAATGTAATTGTAAGTTGCTTTTGATAAAAGCGTAACGTAATTGTAACAATATGATATAACATTGCACAGCATACTGTAGCATACCACGACAAAACACTAACAGACAATAAACAATAACAAGGCAATAAAAATACAATTAACTATGTAAAATGATAGGTATACAGAATATGATGGTATTTGATAAATTGACTAAACAAAGGAGAAGTGAGAAGTTACAGAGTAAAATCTATCATCTACCTGCATAGGCAGACATATGTACACATAATATGAATAAGTGTGTGTGTGCTAGCTTAAGTAAAATAACTATTTCTGGGTAGTGTACTGGTACAATTCATTCTGATAATTAAAACAAGAGATATGAAAAAAACATACCATACATTTTTTGTTATGTTACTATTTTGACCAATTATCAGGGTACAAATTATTTAACATATTCATAGTTATAGAATGTCCATCAGTCTAATGTTTTTTCCAGTAGGCCTATAAAGTTACATCCAATAATTCACTCACTCTTTTCAAGTCAGATTCCACCTTGAACAAACTAAGGGGGTGATTATTGATTAATCAGTGTACATTAATGAGCTGAATTGATCGGAAGAGAGGACAGCACTGACTTTTGGAGACAGCTTTTATCAGGCAGGCCAGCGGCCATCTAAAAGGGTCCAATGCCGGACAAGATGGTTGGAAGACAGAATGACATTCCTTAGCATGCACTTTGTAGGCTACTTACTAGTTTATATGACGTGCTATTAGTACATATTAATAACTACACCTAGCACACCCAGTAAGATTTTTTTCTATTAAACTATACAAAATATATACCAAATGTTTCTTGAAGGCCATGATAAAAAAAACACATTTATGAAAATAGTAAAAAATAAATGTAAATTTACTGTCAAATAGTGAAGTCAAGGTGCATTGGATGCTCCTTTCTGCAGTTATCTACTATCAAGTATATCGTTGGCATGCTAAACTTGCAAACTGCAATGTCACAAAACGAAGTAATTACACGATAATTCTGTAATAACAAAATAATTCGTACACGGACAGTGTTGGCCGATGACGAGGCAGATGAAGGTTCCTGTTTGTTTGGAAGCTGTGGATCAAATAGGTACACAGCAGGGTTTATGTCCAAACATTGCATTGTTAAAGCTTGTGTGGGCTGCTGTGATGCTAATATGACAGCTGACAAATGTCTGTTCAGCTCTCAGCTGTTGGCACAGAAATGACCCAAACAGCAAAACAGTGAATGTGATTTCATGCAGATGGCCATATTCCATGGCCTAGAAATACCCTGGAGTATATAAGCATTTTGATACTGTTTTCAATGTTATAGATTATGTCATTCAGTAAATATGATCACTTTCCCGTGCAAACAAACATTCCACCACTGTGGCAGCAAATATGACAATACAGTGTGAAATAAAGTGTGATTTCAGGAATATACTTCATGATAGAAATACATATGCAGCACACACACAAACCCTGAGCCTTAATCCTTAGCGCTACATGATTACCACTTACATTAGTTGTAAACCAACTACTAAGACTCAAAATAACCATTTCACTATACAAGCAATCCTCACATGTGATTCCTTCTCTCTCACACACACACACAGACACACACACACACACACACACACACACACACACACAGACACACACACACACACACTCTTCTCATGAAATAATAATACAAATTAAACTGGGTTTTCTAGAAGCGTTTTCTTGCATGCCTACAGTCAAGCATGGTGAAGCACGATGATACCAGAGACACAGTGTCTTTATGTAAACAAAGAATCAATGTCTAACCACTATAAAATATACAGTATACCTATAAATTGACACTTCTGTGGCATATATCAACAACTGTTGTATGAGAAAATATGAATTGAATTAATTATCTTTCTCCATGTGCTAAGATCAGCCTTTATCTCAGAGGGAAAACACAATCTACAGTTTATCCCTCAGCCGTAAAAAATTTAGCTCAGCAAAAAGCTCATTTGTTTGCTGACATGTCTGCACTAAGTATCATTTAAAACAGGACCACACAAGTTCATTGCTCAATTATAAATGTAATGTGTTCACTCCACTCTTGATGTCTTACATTATCCAGACCAAGAAGGAAAGAAAAATGCATACATAAAGATATTTGTTCTATAAATAAAAAAATTATGTTTTTTTTAAAGAGGATCACTTTTAAATGGAATCATATTGCTGAATTCTTTCACATAAACTGCAGGCTATTAAAAAACACACAATTACACCCTAACACAATAGCTCAATACAATTCAGGTCTAGGGCACAGTGCAGGACACAGAAGCCACCTAGTGGTACAAAACCCACATACACAGGACAACAATCATAATAAAATTACATAGCAATTTCCCCTATTTCAAAGTAGGTCTGTTGCATCTTACATTTACAGAGTGACCAGCAATAAACTGTTCTCTTGAAAATAACTGACCTTGATTGTTATTGATGAGCCACATTAAGTTAATATTCTACTATCACACTTAACATATGCATATTATCTTGTTTTAACTTCATATATCCATATGTGTGTGTGTGTGTGTGTGGGGGGGGGGGGGGGGGGGGGGGTTTGAAATATACGAAACATTTTAAAACCCACCAAAAAAACCCAAATTTAAAAAATATAAAAATTGCCAGAACGAA
>JAOEHI010050405.1:0-20033 GCA_025447815.1 Percopsis transmontana | reverse complement strand
TTCTTTGTTACCATTTCCCCTTTGTTATTGTTACTATCCACCCTGTGAATAAACAGGTCGTTTTGTTGGAAACTCTCAGCCTACCCGGGTCTGCTTTTGGGTTCTCATTCCCCGCCACACACAACAGGGGGACTTTTGAACAATGTGCATCCCCATGTGTGTGCGTATGTGTGTGCCTCCCTATTCCCTACCCTTATTGAAGATCTATTACAAAATGAATCCCACAGAGAATAGGGGGCTCTGACTGACAGTCACTTTAATCAACACAGAAATCCCCCCTATTTGTACTTTAGTGTTAAATATTTATAGCTGTTTAAACCCTGTCTGCGTCTGCATCATACCAAACATCTTTAGGCTGTAGCCTGTTGGTAGAATGTACTAATGAGGAAGCTGAGGTCAGGTGTCAAAGGTGAAAGGTGAGTGCCGCCACCTGCAGCCACAACTTTGAAAGTGACCTTATACTTTTACAACTCTGGGGCTCCTGTTGTTTATGGTCTGAAACATCAGCATGTGGATTTTACTACACTAGGTAATTTCACCATTTAAATCGTCCCTTAACTAGCACTTTTAAAGCCTTTGTAGACTCACACTAGTGTTTTTTTTAGTTTATGTGGCTTCTTAGACCTCTTGACTCTCCCTAATTCACTTTTGTTCCACCTGTTAATGTAGGGACACCCAACACCTTAATTGTGATTGGTTTAATAATTTTAAGTGTATGCAGCTTGCTGACCTTAGTAAATGTAAAGAATAGCTCCACCCAGACTCTCCTGGGTCGCAGTCTGATTCAAATCAAATGAGCTCAAAACACCTGTGTGGTTCTGCAGGTACATTGAGTAGAAAGGAAGGAACACACTGCTGTTTCTCCTAACGGTCACCTTGAGTGGGACCACTGGTCTAAAGGTAATCTCTGTGATAGAGAGGAAATTGCACTGCTTGGCAATAAAACGCAATACGCTAATTAAGAAGAGCAGTTCAAGATCAGAGTTACTTGAATGTTTTACGGAGGAGGAAATCACCACCAAGCCTCAGTAATTCCTCCTTACTCCAAAATCAAACTGCCAGAAGGTTGTGTTTAATGAGGCTCAACACTGGTATATTATTGTTGAACGTTGCAGTGTGATTAAAACAATCTCACTGTGACGACTTTGTTTATATGTCTCTAGAAAACAGCGAAGAAACAGCTGCAGCTAGCTAAACTCTGCCGGCACCAGAGCCGAACAGAGGCCGGCCGAAAAATAATATATGTGGAAGGAAATCTTTAGTTGCATTTCAGCTTAGATTTACGTGAGCTCCATAATCGAGTGTGACGTGAACAATGATTATCTCGCATTGTCCTCCTGTTGCAGCTATGCTCCAGAGATGATGGAAAACAGTAATTAGCGAGTGTGGAGGTAGACCTACAGACAGAGTGCTCGCAGGCGAGCTAGCCGCTGGGTTTGTGGGTGACAGGACAGACGACACGATGAATGACAGACAGACAGAGTGACTGCCCCAGCTGGCTACCGCGGAGCTAATTCCAGGATCCTGAAACACAAGCGCCAAAACAGCAGCTCGCTTTTTGGTTGCTGCATCTGCATCTCAGCCTCAGGAATTCTCCCAGTTGGATGTCGTCCTGTGTGTATATATAACTTTGGGAATGTCAGTGGCTTACCCAGCAAAAACAGAGGGGGAATCTGTTTTGGCCTTTTCTCCTCCCCGTATATTTAAACTGGCATGCTGCAGGACTTTATATCCTTTATAACGGGTGTGCGGGACTTTCAGACCACGGTTAGGACTACTTAATTGTCAGTGGGCATATTAAATTTGAGAGTTTGCATATTGTTTCTGTTTTTTGTTTCTAATTTGTATTTTTATATTCAAAGCATGTCTGCATGGAAAGAGACAGATGGGGGTAGGGTGAGCACAATGAGAGACTACAAAATGATTTGCAGTGTTAATCATTTCTTCCGTCAGATGTCGGTTAAAAGCAACTGTCAATTTGTGGGCTTTTTGAATTGTCATTGTTTTTGGAACAGACAAATCCTGTTTTTTTCATGAGTGTGCAAGAGTGTGTTTGAAAGTCTGCGTGCGTGAATGGTTGTCATAGTAGCCAGCCGGCCTCCCAAGATTTTTCAAAAGGCAGAGATAGTTATTGTGATCATGGCGATTGATTTAGACCATCTGTGAGTGGAGGGCGCGTGAAAAGGAGAGATCAATAACATTATTTGGAACTATCTATCACGCCGACAGATGTCGAGTCGCAGCTGGAGGAGAAGTCTGTGTTGTCTTTGTCAACACATTAGAACGGTCTCATTCTTTTAATAAAAGAAATGCAACATTTGGCGGACAAGGGGCCAAACGTCACCTTCTGCATGTGCTAATACACAGAGTAGAGCTTAACGCATTTAATTAAAAAGCTCTCCTCCACTAAACCCAAACAGTGCTTTTAAGCCCCTAGAGCCACATTCACCCATTGACTCGCATCCGTGCCTGAACGAGGCCTTGGGGACATCACAGCCTTGGTCGCTGTGACAACTTTTAGCCATAACAATAAAGACAAGAGAGGGACATTAACAGCGGTTGTCTGCCAAATACACTACATGGTAGGTACATTTTGGCATGCCAATGTACAAGCTACAGTTGGTTCACCATACTTTATGTCCAGTTCTATTTTTGAAGATGCAGCTGGTTTAAAAAATTATATATCAACAGCACTCTGGTAAACGTCGGAATATAACAATAGCCTTCAACAAGCGTTTAATGAGGATAAAGTAAACGGAACAGTACTGTAGGCTATATCACTTCCTCAAGCAGCAAGTATAGAGTTACCTTGTCAAAACTACCATTGCCTAAAGGTAAATTCATGCCATAAAAAGAGCTAAAACCAATAAAGTTAAAATAAACATTCATCAGAGACACATCGACATCCTCAAATCTAGGGCCTGAGGCAGTGCCTTGGTCGGCATGAGATGGTCAGACGGCATATGGAAGCCTTCAGCGTGCCTAGCTTATTGTGTTACCCATTTTTCCAGGGTAGGAAACACAATAAATCTAGAAAAGCACGAGTCAAAACATTACACACTGACATGTTTCCAATGCAAACTAAATCACGGCGTTTACAGTGTTAATCTGATCGAAACAGAGGCTCGCAGAAGGCCCCCTTCTGCGAGGCGACCTGCTTTCCCAAGCGAATGCAGGTTTCCAGGCTTGTTGGGGCCTGATTTCTTTCTATAAACATTTATGTTTCACTGTCATTTTATTTCTCAATACATTAATACATTAACTAACCTTAAGCAAAGTGGGAGGCTGACTCTAATGAAAATGAGTGTGTTTATTGCAATGAGTAAACCAGGCCTTATTGAGAGACTAAACTACGTCGAAGAAATAAACACAAACAAGGGGGATTTGAAGATTATTGTATTTAAAAGTAGGGTTGGGTACCGTTCACATTTGAACTGATACCGGCAACGTACCTGGAATTTGGTACCGGTACCCAACGGTACATTTTTTCTGTAATTTGCTAGAGCAAAAATACAAAATACAAAATCTCGGCGCTTGCTGCAGACATGGTACTAACGTTATCTGCGGCTGCTGCTGTGGACTTGGCTTTCAGGCTAACAAATACGGTACACTCTTCAGCTTTTACAAATATGTTGTGTTTGACCAGGTGTTTCCTCAGGTTAGACGCATTGCCAAGGCCATCTTAGCATTGTGCATCACAAATATTGCAGCGAGCATTGTCTGCGTCACGTTTTCAAAAGTGTAACTCCACTTGGGACCGCTTTCTGCTCGCCATTGCCCTGACTGTGCTGAACATCGACCAAGCTGCAGCTGTGACATAGTCTCACTCTCTCATAGTCTCACTCTCTCTCTTTCCTTCTACTTTCTCACTAATGTGCTCTCAGGTACCAAAATTTTGCACCGATTGATCCTACGTGAATCGGTACTCGGTAGTACCGGCGTAATGCGGTCAGTACCCTTAAAAGTACAGAGTTCGGCACCCAACCCTATTCTACTTGTGTGTGTAAATGATTTTCATATTCAAGTCCCAGTGTGTGTCCTCTAGGGTATGCACGCTTTTCTGTGTGCATGTGTGTGCTCAGTAGCTCAACAGGATTTGACCCTTAGGGTCAAAGGGTCAGCTGTGCCTTTCTCTCTTCCACTGACCTCAGATGTTTGCATGTGTGTGGCTGTGCATGTGTGTGTATGAGCTAATGTGCTTGCGTCACTCATGACGGCACACCAAAGTGTCAGTGACAATACGGGAGGGAATGCCACCTGTTGACTTGGAATTAGTGAATATGGGCTTTGTCCCCCCCGCTCAACCCTTCTCCTGGGTCTCTTGGTGGAGGACTGGGTATGAAGACCATAGTAACCTAGGACACCACTACAACACACTTGGTTTGCTCCCTGCAACATTAAAATACATGTTACACTTAGCACTAATTTACACTTAACATATATTAAACTCAGTATGTAGCAGGCACAGCGCCAGGGTTTAAATTTTGGATGGGCCAAAGTAATTTTGGCTGGGCCTTTCAATTACATAAGTTAATACTGTTTGCCTTCCTATGAGGGCTTCCAACTGGCAGTCTCTAGCTAACAGCAAAAACAGACTGACTGTATTGACTGATATCATACTGTGGAAGGCAACAAAACTTCTAAAACTTTTTCAATGCCGAGATGGCTCATACTCTTTCTCTCTCTCTCTCTCTCTCCTCACATCCGTGATGACGAGATGAAGGCAGCAGTGGAGGATTCTGACAACTCCGTTCAACTGTTTTAAGATCGATGCCTGTTGTGCCATAGCAATGGATTAGCCTAATAGTTAAATTCCATACCATTAGACAGCATCATATTAGACTGCAACCTGTGTACTGTGATGTGCGTGCGCAGGCCTAACAGACATGGGCCAACGTTAAATGGTCTGTTGTGATTGGTCCAGACTTCACACATGATGTGACTCTTTTTTTTAGAAAAGGAAATGTTTTTCGGTATTTATTTGTTTATTTCAATAATTAAAAATAAAATTTCTTGTCTCTGTTGTCCAAGTGGGTGGTGGGCTGTTAGGCCCACCCATAACCTGGTATGTAGTTAAACACCACTGGTAACAGACATTGTAAAACAGAGATTAATTCATTGTATATGCAACAAATGAAGATGTTTGTGTTATAAGAGACATTTTTTTAATGCTTCGAAAGGGAGAACAACACAGAACTCCATCATATCGTCCATGACATACCACTACTATTCCTCCCCATGACAAGAATTTGCTCATTTACCCCCTTGGTATCTCACCATCTCACACGTAGAAAGAGAACAAGCATGACTGAAGGCGGAGTTCCAACCCTAGACCAGGAGGAAGAATGTAACCCCAAAAAAGGAGCTTCCTCTGTAATAAGGAAGTGGTTCGGATAAAATAGATTTCAGCCTACTTAATATAGTTTAGTATTTGATGATGGTCAGGAGGATTACGTTTTTTTTCGGCTTTCAAGACTATGCTGATGTGACTTGTGGCCAAAAAAGTAGCGTTGAATGGTGCTATTTTCATATCGTAATATTTTCATATACAGTACGTTGCCGCAAAAAAATACCATGAAATATCGTGAAATCGTTTTAAGTCTATACCACCCATCCCTAATTGATTGATTGATTGAATATGCAGCCTTGGGATCACAAACCTCGTAACATTTCCCAGAGTCAGCAGGGTTGACACACGTACCTACAGTAGGTACACACATTAATCTTGTCTTTGTCTGCTATCGTTCCAAGCTACCTCCACCATTCCACTTCTGGTGGGCATTCATCCCCCCCGGTTCCTCCCGAGGTCAGGCAGCGTGACCCACACATCAGAGAGTTGATAATAGTAAAAGATAACAGGCTTTCAGCTTGCATCTGGTGTTAAGTTCCTCTGACAGTGTATAAAGAGTAGAAAGGCAAGGGTGCATGTGCATGTGTTCCAATGTGCTCTAACCCATGTGTTTTTCTTGAGCCCCCTGCGTGTATGCACAGTATTATCTATGTTTCATTGTTTCAGTGTCCATTGCCTTGTTTCAGGACAAGTCTTTTGTCTTACTTGGTACGTGTCTGTGTTTGCGAGCGTGTACGCGACTGTGAACATCAAAAGGCAAGGCAGAGAGTGTGTAATCCTATAGTGTCCTGTGCACTAAAGCAGTCCCAGCAGCGGTACATAAGATAGACTCCCCTCTGCTAGGGTGTACTGTAGGGCAGGATGCAAGGGGAAAACCACTAACAAGCCACTGTGGTGCCTTCCTCTCGCTCCACCTCAATCGCTCTCTCTCTTTCTCTCTCTCTCTCTCTCTCACTTACACATAGACATCCGCAGATGCACACAAACTAGAACAGAAATATATAAATACATGCACATGCAATTTAGGGGATCCATATAAATATAGGTCCAAATATAGGCTGACATTTTTACACACTAACCGTGAACCCAGTAGAGAAAACGAGGCCAGCCTTCTCCAACAAGCAGCTGTAGTCAAGTCTACTACCCCTGTGGCCCATGAGATGCTGGAGAAGGCCTTAAAGAGGCGCTAAGATGTGATTTTGCCCATTTAGAGTTTGGTAACTAAAATTAGCCTACTCAATATTTGTAACTAGATCGATGAGTCTATATAGCAGGCAGGGTGTACAGTTGTAAGAGGATTTTTGTCTTATTTCATTTTACAATCCAATATTGTATTTTACTGTTACTAAATAAAACCACTAAATAAAAGGATTTGGGGGACATGGCCTGCGAATGCCACAACCCCCCTCCCCCCAATGATGCTGACACTGCACTAAGGCTTTTTTGTCTATATCTTCCTACACATACTGTACCTGTGTGTATTTACCCTGGCCATGTGATTAATATAGGACTCAAACCACATGCAGCAAAGCTCTGAGTTAGCCAACCTTTAGCTTGACATTTTGACCTTCATCTGACATTAGGGTTGATTATGTTGTTAGGTGTAACATGGCTGCTATGATAACTGCATTAGCCTCCCGGTGACCAGATCCTGACCCACAGCTGGAGTCAAACATGGGTCAGCCTGGTGACTATTGGAAGACATGTATAGAGGGTCTGTTTGCCTTAATGTTGATTAGCACAGGGCCAATGCTATGGTGAAGTTAAATGCAGTTAGCAAATGCTAATTTTGCGACGCTTAAGCGGTATGGGCCTCATGTGAGACCTGACGTGCAATTTAGTTTTAAGTCTTAAAACTGTGTAGTGTTAAAGCTGCAACGAGAACTAGTTCGAATAGGAATAGATAAAAATCAACAACCCAAAAACCTTCCCCCTCCTCCTCTGCTCTGTCCCTCTGGAGCCCGATGGTCTGCCATTGCAAAGCGCCATTGACAAACCTGTTGTAGCTGTGTGTGCATTTATGTGATTGATAGGCAAGGTAGATTCGCCAGACCAATAAGGGAAAAAGGCCCTGATTGGTACTTTTGGGCGCCGTAAAAAATGTTAATCGACTTACAGTATGTAGAGGCAGGGGCTATCAACCATAGCGGATATTTTCACAGAGCATTTCACTCACTGATAGCTGACTAAATTTATAGCTCTTAAATCCTACCCAAAGCACTTTTAAAAGCTACAGTACATACAGTAGATGCTAAGTATAAGTATGTGAGATATATATATATATATATATATATATGGACATTTATTTGACACACCTACAACCCCCCCCCCAGCATAGGACATGCACCCGGTGAGTCAGCTTGTGGTAATACCTCTTAATGAATTTTATTGATTATCAGGGTTTTTCTGGAGGTCAACAAGCTTCCCCTTTACACACACACACACACACGCACACATGTGACGGCAGCATAACAACATTTTGCATAACTGATCCACAGAGAGGGTTGAGGGGGGGTGGGGTGGAGGATGAGTGCTTCTGTCTTCACACATTCATATACAGCCTAGGGGGGCGAAAAACTAGCTTATCCACGCTAAATTAATTTCCTGAATATGAACAAGCCCGGCTGCGTGGAAGCAAGAGAGGGGGGCTTTGGTGTTGATGTGTAAAGCACCTGTTAAAACCAACGGCCATGCAGGACGCAGAAGGCCTGATCCTCTGTATTTTTACCCTGCTTAGATGATGCAGCCAAGACATTTTGTGGATAAACTGTTCTGTCTCGAACCACTAGGCTTCCTTAAATCAGCTTTCTCTCTCTGCCTCTCTCCATCTGTTGTCTTATCCGGTCTCCCCTCGACCCTTTCATCTGCCCTCATCCGTTGTCCTGGGAAAGGACTAAATCTCACAATTGTTTTCTCACGTCGAGCAGCTTTCCTGTTCCTCCGTCTTATCTCTCGTTCCGCCCACTGTTCAGCATTTTCAGGTATTAGCTAAATGAAATTTGGACTGTCGGCTGTAGAAAAAGTCACCCATACTGTGTCTAATAGCCTATGACAATTTGACAACTTTGAATTGCCAACAAAAACAAAATCACTTAATTGTGACTTAATCAATACTTAACTGCATAAATCTCAAAGACCTCCATGATGGAAGACCAAATAACTGGCAGGGTACATATTAGATTGCGGTGTGCACAAAAGGTACATCCGTGTTTGCAAATGTTCCCAATGATATGTACACAGTCACACAAATAGACGCACACACACACACACTGTATCATCCTGTGCTCCTGGCCAGCACAGGCAACAAGAATGGCCAAGAAAAACACCATGGCCAGGTTTGCTGCAGCCCTGGGGTCAGAGAGCCAGCCAACTCTTGCTGGGAGTGAATCAAGCACGGACAAAGAATAGGAGAGAGAGAGCGAGAGAGGTTCGCACAGCACACCTTACAGATGTGTAGAAATAAGTCCTAAATCAGCCGCACGTCCGCACTCCATCAGTCAGCTCTCTGGGAAACGACTGCTCAACACAAAGACCCACACAAGCGCCTACGGAACAGTAGTAGCTTTGAACACAAACACGGCAGAAACATAATGGGCAGGCAGGGCTCCAACCGCAACTTTTTTCAGATTTTCTGTACGCTGGGAAAAATCTACGGCGCTCAGATAAGGAACAGCGAGAAATTAAAATGAAGATTAATGACGTCTCCACACAGGGACTTTGAAAGAAATAGGTTTTCGGTGAATTAATTCATTGAGATTCATGTGCATTCGCGTGGCTCTGTCTCAAGTGCCCCCTTCATATTGTCCACTCCATTTGTGCAATGACTCATTACTGGGGGGGTGGGGGGGTGGGGGGAGGACTTCACCACGCCACAGTAAGACAAAGATCCAAACTCTGTACTGATGAGATCATCTCCCATAAGATTTTAACAGATGTACAGACGCCATCGACCCAAGATCCAGACAGCTGTCTTTCATAAGCTTACAGTTATATACTAATATCTGTCTGAGTGTCAGCCCAAATGTCTGCCTGTCTATCTATCTATCTATCTATCTATCTATCTATTTATCTATCTATCTATCTATCTTTTTAGCCTTCAAGCTAGCTACAGTATCTGGCCAAATATCTTCAGTTAGCTATTTGGCCAGGTCCTCTGTGAATATCCTATGAATAAAAATGAAGAGAGAGAGTGCAAAACCAATGGCCACAGAGAGGCACAGCACCTGTGACAACAAAAGCACATTTCTCAGATTCCTAGGAAAGTTCACACCTCAGCATAGACCCTATATGCTGTTTAAATCTTGACCCACCTGTCACTAAACTCCCAAACAAACGCGACAAAGAAAGAGCGATTTCACTATCATTTGATAATTGCTGTTAAACATTTCTTCTTCCGGGGGAATGTTTGTAATTTGTTATTGTGAGTTCAATGAACCACACAATGTTTCCATTATTTCCACCTTGTTCATAGGGTAAGTGCGGAAATCTGTTGGGTTATCGTTTTACTGAATTTCACCCTCTGGGCTCAATTAAGTATTATCCTATTCTGTCTTCTCAAAAACATGTTAAATTGAATTAAAGAGAGAGAGAGAGAGAGAGAGAGAGACAGAGAGACAGAGAGAGAAAGGTCAAGGCGAGGTGAAGATTCGACACGGGTTTTCCTCTGCTGAGGGATGAGGTGACGACATCCTGTGCATGGGAACGTCTGACGGGGGGTTCGTGTCGGGAGAAGCAGAAGGACGGCATGCATATTAGGATAAGAAGTGTGTGTGAGGAGAGGAGGACGGCGAAGGACCAAGAGAGCAGGCTGGACTGATGTGGTGTTTTCAAGACATGCCTGTCCCAGGAGAAAGGCAAGGTACACTGAAGATACTGACCATAGTGCATAATTTAGCATCAGGTCTGAATGGTGTGATACAAGCCACCCTCTGAGGAGATGTAGTGTTTGATGCAGTGAGACAGGGGCCAATATTGGCACATCACAGCTATAATAGTATCGGCTATGAATGTTGGCTGATATATTGAGATAAATAGTTTTTGTACAATTATAAAAAATGAATATCTTGGGCAGATTAATTAGTAATTGTTTTTATTCCGAAATATCAACATTGTTATTGGGCCCAAAAATACAGTATTTGTCAGGCTCTCATTTTCAAAGGCATTCAAAGTCATGAAACCTTCTACCAGGAATATAATCAATATAAAATAATGTACAAATGCAAGGTTGCAAAAAACACAAAATATAAGATAACAAGAGTGCAGCTCTACTATAACTCTTTTCAACTGCTGAATTCAGCTTTTTCTTCCAGTGAAAGAGGGAGGTTTCGATGACAGAGGCAGATAGAGCTGGAGGAAAACTATCTCAGAGTCACGGGGTAAACAGACCTCCAACATCGTAAGCCTGGGGTTTCAAGGTAGGACAGGCTGACTAAAACGCACTAAGCCTTTTGGTAATGGGACAGGATGGTTCTCAGCTATCACATGAGGCAACTGGCTGGTCACACCAGCCGCGCTGGGGGAAGGGATGAGGGGTGGTGAGGTTGGGGTTGGCGTGGAGGGGGTATGTGGAGATTATTACCCAGATCAAAGCCCTCCTTGAGTGGATTTGGGTTTCAAAAAGGGAAGAAGTGGACAAATATCCGCATCATGATGCATGGGGTTACCAGACATTAAATGCTATACACCTTTTAACCTGGCTATTAGGGAATAGTAATGGTTTATATTTCAGGCACTGGGTTTACAGTATTAACTCATTTCTACAGCTCATACAGTACCTTCCTTGGTTGATTTGCCTCCCGCAGTTCACCTCTCTCTGTCATGCTGCCAATAACAGCTTCACCCCACGCTTTCTGTTTGCTTAGCCTCTAATGTATTTACTTGACCTCCAAAAGACATTGGTATGAGGATGCCTCACCTCCTCCTAACCCTCTCCCTTAGCTCAGCGCAGACAGCACTTTAGCTAGCAAACCTCACCATACAGGGTCATATTTAGCCCAGCTCAGCGCTTAGCAAGGGGATTGATTTTTTTTTGTTTTTTTTTGTGGGGGGTAGAAAGTGGTAGAATTAAGGCAGAGAGAGAGTGAGAGAGATAGAAAGTGATGTAAAATGATGAAGGGGTCCCTGCTGTCCCTAAACTGTTATTGGTTTCCTCTTGTATTACCCGTCACTGTTGACTCTGCACACTGCTATCCCCCCTGTGGCTTAACAATATGTGGTTTAACCTACACACACACACATACACACACACACACACACACACACACACACACACACACACACACAGAAAACTTTATATGCCTACATAAAACAAAGCATGTGTAGAATTGCGTACAGTTATTACATCATGTTTTACACGAACACATAGCAAAAACATTTTCCAGTTAAATCTGTGTGTGTGTTAGCAAGTCAATCACCACAATACAGAGGCTAGCCAACATGCGACAAAACAGTAAAAATCCCTCCTGTGTGTGTGTGTGTGTGTGTGTGTGTGTGTGTGTGTGTGTGTGTGTGTGTGTGTGTGTGTGTGAGTGAAGCATTGGAAAGGAGAGGAGTGGAGTGGAGAAGACAGCAGCTGCAAGACGGTGAAGAAACAACAAGCCTCTGTAAATTTCGGCCCTAAACACATTGCTCCCCAAGGGGCCAGTCAAAACAGGGCCTGTCAAAGCTGCTTAGCGTACCACTATAGACGCACAATGGCGCCTTGTGCGCGGTGGCCAACCAAAATGTTCCGAAGGTTCCCCCGCTAGCCACCGACCCATCTCTGCCCTAGCTCGCGGGGTTTCGCTCTTTCTACACACTTCCTCTGTATTCCTTCCTTTTACCTCTTGGTCACCATTCACCCTCCCTTTTGACTCCATTTCTCCTTTACATCTCCTGTTCTCCTTCACCTCCCCCTCCCACCCACACCTCCACATTATTGATGGACAGTGTCTCCCTGCTGGCTCGAGCTGTGGGATCTTTAAGGCAGCGTGTGCAATATTCTTCACTGTGGTTTGAAGCGGGACAGCTCGGGGTAATTGCCCTGGCTAGCGGCAGTGATGTGTTTCCAATACAGCCTGCTATCTCTGTTCTCTCATTTCATTTGAAAGCCCTGGACTGCTGTCTTAATAACCGTAATCTGTCTGCCGTCCACCACATATTCTGTATTCCATGGTTAAGCATATTGTGAATTGAAAAAATTTATTGCTGTAGTTTGACTACAGCTTATCCATTGGCAGGGTGTGTCACATTCATTTCTACGTGTTTATTTTTATTTATTTTTTGCTAAACTGTAAAACCCAAAACCCAGTGTCTAAAAATGTTTTGGGATGCATTTTGTTTTATTGTGGTAAGCTTAAGAGGCACTGTGTTTCCCCTGCATTTGATCAGCCTCAGTGGTTTCACAGTGCTGTATAGTAGCTCACACGGTGAGTCAAATCTACTCTTTATAGTCCCTCAGGAACTTCAGGCACACTTCCCCAATGACAAATTTATACTTGTAACATAATTAAACAAAACATTACCTCAGCTTGTACTGTCTGAAAGCGGATGTGGTTTATAATGGGCCCACAAAGTAAAAGTGACTCTAACCCCCAACTGTGATTACAAAGAAGAAAATAAAAGGTAGATATTGAACATTGTTTCATTTACTTTCCAATAATAAACTGCCTGTTTATCGTTGTCTATGTTTTTTATGCCTTCTCTCTCTCCTCTCATTCTCTTTCTCTTCAGCAAGTGCCAGCCTCCACTTTCTTTGTTCTCTAGTAGGTGTGGCCAATGTCAGGGGGATAGAGGGCAGTTAACTCCCACACAGCTTCACCACTTTGAAGCGATTTGTAATCACAGCCTTAACCTTGGCACATACTGGCACAGAGGGTAGAGCTTGGTGCTACACACATAGACAAATAGCTAAAAAAGGTCCCCTATAGTAAAATTCAAGTTTTTCAAATTTGTGCAGTCAGTTGTGTGGTCTGAAAGACCCTGAAAGGGCTGGAATAATTAAAAAAATCTGTCTAACATATATTTTAGCCAAAATGTAAAGCAAGCCAGTAAGATTTTGCCCCAGGTGTGACATCATATGGATGATAACAAGTCACCTTTGACCTATCCTGCCACTCCCAGTCAGATTGGGGCATGTTAAAAAAAGTGTAATGCCCACTAAAACAGAATATATGTTAAAGACAACATGACAGTTGGAAATTGTAATGATTGGTCCAATAAATCCTTGCCAGTATAAGGTAGATTAAGACAGACATGCTGTGGCCAACAAGTCCTGTAACAACAGTAAGAGGAAATGTAATCTTGACATAAAAATATTGCATATGAGGAAATACATTAAGGCTGACAGCAGCCGAACAACAGCTGTAACAAATCCTTCATGACACTGGTAGATACGGTGTCTCCATTTCACTAACAGAGCTGTGTCAGGTTCAGAGAGCATCAGCACAAAATATTGCGAAAGGCACACACGCATACACACACACACACACACACACACACACACACACACTTGATTAGTGTGCTTAAATTTACTTATCATCATCAGTATTGCTGATTGAGGTTCTTCTGCCATGTAGACACACACACACACACACACACACACACACACACACACACACACACAAACACACATACACACATTGCAAGGATTGCATATTGTTGAGTTTTCCAGTAATGTTCATAATTCATAATATGTTCACTATAACAAGGAAAAGAAGCATGTTTATTTCTGGTAGGTGATACAGTACATCCGCCCTAGCCCATTTTGGTAAGGATACAGTTGGACGGTTGACGATTATTAGGTATCTCACATCAACATCAATTAAAATAGTATGTCAACTCAAAGCCCCTTATACTTTATATACTTTAGATTTGGCTCATCACACTTCCCTGGCATGGGAGTGAATGTCTGGATTAGCTGGTCTCGTCAGACGCGTGTTAGCGTCTGACTCTGTCCGCGTCTGACTCTGCTACAGTAAACAAAGCCATAGGCCAGCTAGATGGGATGCATTCCCAGTTTAACATCACCATTCTGCCTCACTGGCAGCCTTTCAACAATGATAAAGCACAATTTGAGTCTTCTGTTTTTCTTACACTGGCTTTGAAATCACGCGGCAGAAAGGGAAAGATTTTTAATTGAATTTAATTGAATATAAAGTATCAAAGGCTGTGCAGCAAAATGGTGACATAAAGATGTCTGATAGTCCTGCTCCAAGCCCTTTGTCGTATGCTCTCTTCACTGTGCGAAAAGTAGACTTATATACAGAACAGTATATAAATAAATATACAGTACATACACAAGGAGAGAATGAAGTCTTAAGATTCTTCCTTTGCAGGTCACGTGACCACCTGGGTTCCTGCTACACTCCGGTGACCACTTTTTTACTCCTTGTTTCTCTGTGTGTTTCGCGTGTGTTCGCATGTGAAAAGCCTGTGGACTGCACAGGTATATACTGTATTAGTATATACAGTATATACTGTATTCACATGAATACAGTATATACTGCACGTGGCTGCTGTATTTTACTAGGTCCTTGTCAAGCATTATTGATTTTATGACCTGCAGAGGCTTGGCCTATAATCATGGTTGTGAATCATAGTGCCTATAGTAAAGTCTATAATCACCTCAGCATTGAGGGTGACTTTGTCTGAGCCCCTATGTTTTGTGCATGTGGTAAAATAACAATAGTAATAAATAGTAATAAATAACGATAGAATAACACACTGCTGATTATCATGTAGCATTTGGTCACATTAATTGAAATTCATAAAATCATACAAAGTCTCTCTGCCTAATTCGTAGACCTATGCCCTTTTCTTTACCTTTGCTTTTCTAGTTTCTCAGAGACTGTATTAGAAGCATGTGATGCAGGAAATGATGCAATAAACCAGGAAGTCTCCTCTATTGTTAGGACCGGAGACGGAAGCTCTGCAAAGGACGATATGCCGAGGAACTGGCCTTCTTACGTAGACATCACACAAGGAACCACTTACACCCACACGCACTCACACTCTTTCCTACAGTACATTAACTGCTATTTCCATGGATGCAAACTCTAGAACCTTTTAGATTTCAACTGACAATTGCAGGCTTTTGTGTAATCGACGCCTGTTCTACTGCCTGTGGAAATATAAGGATTTGCTGTCCTAACAACTGCGACAAAGCCATTAATAGACTTTCCTCACACTCAGTTAGTCTAGAAAGGTGGAAACACTGAGCTCATAACTTAATGGATTAAATAACACCGTTTACCGATTTATCAACACTGTGGCACACATTTACGCCCTAACAAACTGAATGTATTAATCACGAACGAGGAACAAGAGTGCCACTTGGTCCTAGGTGCCAGATCCCCCACGCCCATTGTTGAAAAAGGCTTTAACTGCAAATTTACGGCCCACATTTACGTTACAGGCCTAAGAAGTATAAAATTCAAGTCAATTAAGCAAACTTGGGGGGACAGACTTCTATTAATAACCTAATGACCACTGAAGCCATAAACAAATTGTCAGTTGATCCATCTTTTTACGACAAGTAGCTTTTCACTGCATTTTTAGCTTCACATAGAGGACGACAGCCCATGCTGTTATTCCACAGTGGCCCAACAGCAGCTGAGCTGAGGTTAGCAGACACTCATTTCACACCTCTCCTCCACAGATTTAATTATGTCTTTTTACAATATCGCCTCAAGACAAACATTTATACCCCCCCCCCCCCCCCCACCACCCACCCACATCTCTCCATGTTACATAAAAAGATGGGTGACAAAACTGCAGGATGAAGAATCAGTGGTGAGGCTGGGTAGATTTGCATATTTAAGATATGTGAGATAGGCATAAGATAGTGTGAAGTCCTCAAATGCCTCAGAGAAATTGTAGCATTGCCCACTGTGGGTCCTATTTTAACGATCTGAAACGCAAGTATCAAACGTGAAATGCAAGTAGCTTTGTGGGCGGATCTCGGGCACTGTTGCTATTATACCGGAGGGATAAATGACTCTTGCGCCCAATGCAAATCTAAAATGGGTTGGTCTGAAGTAGCTAGGTGTGGTTTGGGCGTAACCCATTATGATGGCAGATTTGCCAGGCGCACGCCAGGAGCGGTTCACAGCCGAGGAGACCGACGTTCTCGTGAGGGCCGTAAAAGATAGAGAAGCGGCATTGTATGGGGATGGGAGAAACCCACCCAAATTAGCTTCCGTTAAACAGGCGTGGGAGGAAATTGCCACTATTGTTTCTATTATTATTCTACTATTGGTCAAACAGGTTAGTTTGATCGATCATCAATTAGCCTGAATAATTTGGGTAAATGTGTACGCTAGAGTTATGCCTATCTTTTTCACATCCTTATGGACACCACAAAGATTTTCCTCATGTGGTAATACTTTTCCTTGTAATTATGTATGGTTTGCAAAAATAAGAACTGCTGCATCCGTGTAGAGGATAGAAGCAAAGTGTATGCACATTGTGCACACGCTACATTATGGCCAAGCATGCGCCCTTAAATTAGCATCTGAATAACGCGCCACTGACTTTAGACTAGGTTTTTCCTGGTCAGTGGCGGAATTGTTTTCTGAAACTGCAAAATAGCACCAAGGAATGTTTGCGCCTGAACACGCCTCCTCTTTTCGCTGAACCGCCCCCGGGAGCGGAAATTCATTCCCTAATTTACCGGCGTGCGTCTGTGGATGGAAAGTCTGCTGTAGGACTATAGGACTGATACATGCGTCGGTGTACAAAGTCAATTGCGCTGGGTGAAAGATAGGGCCCTGTGTGTGTGTCGGCCCTCTCTCTCTCTTTCTCTGTGCCTCCCTCTAATTGGTCCTCTATGGTATTGAATCAGCCATATCCATTTCCAGACGAACCTCATTTCGAACAAAGGGAACAAAAGGGGCTTGTGTCAATCAAACATGATTAGGTGAGATTTTCCGAGCTACTGGCTGTGACAGACACGCTTGTGTGTGTGTGTGTGTGTGTGTGTGTGTGTATGTGTAGAGCGCACACAGACATGCCGGCTTGCATATGTGTGTGTGACAGACAGCCCGCATACAGCGACACCAACCAAACCAACCAGAGCTCGGTGGAATAACAAAGAACAAAGGTTGGGGAAATGAAATGGGCCTTCCATTGGTTCATAACTGGAGGGCGACTTACAGCAGAGCACATCTGGATTGCTCATGAGGCCTTAATCAAACCGCTGGTTGCTAGGGACTGCTCCTGAAGGAGACTACAAGAGTACAGGTCACTGTGCAGCAGCACGCGTGCACATGGCGCATGTATGCATGTGCAATCCACTGTGCTTTGTACAGTAATGCCTTGATGTGTGTTATAAGCTAATGCTATGTACAACTCAGCGCTCTCCTGGTTTGAGTCATATCTGACAGATCGCTCCTATCGAGTCCTCTGAAATGGACACCTGTCCAAACCCTGCCCACTCAACATGGGTTCCCACAAGGATCTGTGCTGGGACCCTTACTCATCTCACACACATACACTAGATCTCTTAGCTCTGTAATCTCTTCACACGGATTCTCCTACCACTGCTATGCCAGACAACACCCAACTCTACCTCTCCTTCCCTCCATCTGACATGCAGATCACAACTAGGATCTCTCAATTTCTTGCTGACATGATTGAGTTAATTTAATTTACTTTTTCACAATTGACAGCCTACCTGCCACTATTATAAGCCTAATGCACGGGAAACCAAACAGATTTCATTATCAATACATTTCTCTACAATGTTAGTGTTCTTATCATCTCCCCACTGTATTCCTCTCTCTCTCGTCTCTTTCTTTCCTCTCCTCTCTGTTCTCATCTCCTTATCCAAGGGAGCATGACACATATTAGATAATATAGAACATGTCCAGTGTTCATATGCATGTCATATGCATTTCAGCTGAGACAATTTTTTTGTCTCAGCTGAAAAACCTGAGAATGCAGGCTCTTTCTAAGAGATTAAGACTTTACAAGTAATACAGCTCGGATTTTGTCAAATAAATTCACTTTCTGATGGTAAACTTACACTTTGTAAATTCTAGGGCAAACACTTTAACCCGGTATTTTTTGCTCCATCGCGCGTCGGAGGCCCGAAGACTAACTTTCTTACTTGCTAAACCCTCTCTCTTGAAAGACAACGTCTTTGTCTGAACAACTGGGCCAGCACCGAGCTGGGGAGGATTGGAGCAGGCTGATTTGTCATCAGGGTTTGGACGTGAGAGTGGTCTTTGAAGCAGGAGCAATTCCAGGTAATGATTTCCAGAGTGGTTGGGTTCAGAGAGGAGCGGGGAGGTAATCTTGGAACTTGGCTGCCAAGGCTGGCGTTACACCCACAGGCACGCACATACACACTTCAACATCCAAAAGGGCTCCGACAAAACGCTAAAACAAGCCAAGACGTAGCATAAACATTTAGGGCCAGCCCTTTGATGCCTCCTGACTGGTTTTGGGGAGGGTGGTCTTTTCCTCACACACAGACATATACATGATCAATAGGTTGGTAAATGTTTCAACACTGGCGCTGGGAAGGACATAAAATATTGAAGCCATAGAGTGAAACAGGACCCCAAGAGCCCAGTCAGCATTATAAACTACCTTATCTGTCACTCCACACCAATGTGTATGTGTGCGTGCGCATGTGCGTGCCAGTGGAATGGGAAGGCTTAGAGAAAAACAGAGAGGGATTGTAAGTGTCAGAGCAATTTAGGCCAAAACAGTTTACATTGATCTCCAGGTTTGAAAGAGACAGATCCAGCGATAAACTGACAAACTCAAATACATTTTCGCTGTCCCATCAATAACACTTGTCTTCAACTAAACGCTATGACACACAAAACCTCAGGTAATCAATCTCTCTGTATCTGTCTTATGAGCGTGTACGCTCATGAACAAATATAGACACAGTGAAACACATTAACCGCTCTTTGTTTACGTATAGCCAACCCCAGACTCCCATCCAACAACTGTTGATAAAAGTGATTAAGAGATGAGCTCTACTCTCCCTTCAACCACACAGACACACACACATAAAACACACAAGGTGGAGGAATCACATCCAAAAAGTAGAAAGTGCAAAAACGTTTTTCACAAGAATCTAGCAGATTCTACTAATTGTTTTCCCACAGCCAGCTGGGGAGTTGAGTTAATTAAAATCAGCTGGTTCAGCACATAGTTGGAGCAAACGTATGTTTAGTAATTCTTTAGCAACTTTCTGAACCCAGTTTTGCCACCCCTGCAAACACCCCACCCATCTTATACTCTATTTTACTCAGACATACTGTATACACACACATACACACACACAAACACACACACATTCCCCTCATGTACTGTATGTGCATCCTAATAAAATATTCCAGCAACTCCCAGAGCTAGCCACAATGCGGAAACTGACTTGCCCTGAGGTTGCCTGAATCTCTCAGCCAGTCCCCAGAAATAAACACAGGGACGTCTAGAGAGTCCGCTGGGCCCAGGTGACTGGAGGCGGAACGAGAACGCTGGTTGGACTTTATGACACCAGCAACATGATAGGCGTTGTTTACAACGGAGGAAAAAGGATATGAGGGGATTATAAACGGACAGCAGCAGAGAGTCATGGAGAACTTTAATGAAGGAAGGGAGGTATGGGGCAAGCCTGTGTGTGTGTGTGTGTGTGTGTGTGTGTGTGTGTGTGTGTGTGTGTGTGTGTGTGTGTGTGTGTGTGTGT
>JAOEHI010050384.1:0-20039 GCA_025447815.1 Percopsis transmontana | reverse complement strand
GTTGACAAATGTACTAATTGTAAGTCGCTTTGGATAAAAGCGTCTGCTAAATGCTGTAAATGTAAATGTAAAAGTAACTAATGTTACAGACAGGTGTACAGACTGTAGCATTGTTACAATGTTATATTTTGCGTTGTGTTTTTGAGCTAGCATCATTTAGTCGAACATGACTGAGCTGTGTTTAACTGTACTGTAAATTACCATGTACTGTATAAGACCCGTCAAACGCAGCAGCTGATAGGAGCTGGAGCGAGCAAGCCACTGTTTCTGATTAGAGACGGGCTTAGCTAATGGCCGGGGCCTGTTTCTCAGGTGAGACAATGGACGTAGTGTTCTGCTTCCATTAATCTGTGTGGGGACTGGAGCGCTGGCTGTCTGCCTGTGGGGGGACATTTGCATGGTAGAGGTCAGGTGGACAACACTAGACTCCCTGTGTTCCAGGCTCACCCTGATGGACGTCTAACAGCAGCAGGCTATCAGGCAGGTAGATTTAAAAAAACATCCTACTCTGAGCTGATATGAGCTGAAGGACATTACCTGCTCTAGGTTTGCAAAACACTGTTTACCGACCTACTTGTAATAGGTTGTAGTAGTGCAAATGTATTAACTGGCTTCAAAGTGATGGAAGTGAAATCTCTTTTTTTAAATTACCTCATGTTATTGTGTCCTCATTCAAACATACTGTGTTTAAATTTAGTATAAGAATATGATTTAATCCCGTTTTTTAAAATGCCTTTCATGTGTTCATACTGTACTGTATGTTTGCATATCATGTCATCAAGGCAAATGTCATTTTTTGTACTATGTATGGAATGTAACATTACCCAAGTGCTCATGATGTAACAAACTGCCTTACTGGCCATGGAAATCAGTTTGATAAGGCTGGCTATGGAAATCAGTTTAGGGCTGGCTATGGAAATCGAGGGAGTATTTATTTAACTGTGCAGCATCGACGACCACCCACATAAATTGAGCAGTGGCTGCACTAGGCTTAGTTTTATAAGGGTCAGTCTGACACATGGACAAACTTTAACAGGAAAACAAACAGGTCTATACACACAAGAGACTTTTTGTCTTTTTTACCCTAAGAAAATAAAAATAAAAAGTCCCTACAGTCTATTATGAAGGCTAAAATAATTCTAAATATGACCAAGATGATCTGGTGCTGTACAAGTAAAGCTAAAAAATGATACGATATTATAATGTTCAATTAACAGACACTTTTATCTTAAGTACATTTACAAGGTTGATCATTATTATTATGATTAGTATTATTACTATAATCATCCCCATCTCTTCCGCTATCTCTACCAAAGCCCCACTTGTTAAGCCTGTGATCTTCAACAACTTCACAAAGCATTACATCCTAATAAACCCTGTTCTACCAGCCTAGGGATGCTCAGACAGGTGATTAAAGTCAATACCTCCAACTCCCCAAACAATGGCTGTGTCATGCCTTGTTCCCTGTGATTTAATGTGTGACTGCAGCACAATTTGGAGCAGCAACTATTTATAGCGAGCCTGCAGCCGCCGGTACCAGCACCCCGCAGACTGAAAGTCACACCAAGAGGGCTTGGAAAGGGGGGTCGTTGAGCTATTCTGTCATTGCAAAGCATTGCAGTGACAAGTTTGCTGATTAGGTTGGTCACTGTGAAGTCGCACTGCACCGTTCTTTCGGCCACTGCACCTGGCTGCTTCCTAGTCCTCACAAACACTCACACACACACACACACACATACACACACACACGTGTGCATGGGTGTAAACACACAGGAGACAAACACACACACTCATTCACAAGCGCACACACACATACAGTAGGCACGTGCTGCTCATGCATGTAAACATACCACTTCCACATGAGCGGACTAAAAATGGGCCTGGGAGAAGCTTTAGGTTTCTTCACTGTGCTCTAGTCAATTTAACAGTACTGATGGCACCAAGGCCACCTTACATCATATGTGTGCTCCTAAGTCTACAGCAAGAATTGTTCTAATAAAAAACATACCTTTTTTCTTCAGTCACTCTCTGCCACTGCCTGCAGTGTGTGTGTGTGTTCTGTTTTTCCTCCGATTGTCACGACAACTAAAAAAAAATAAAAAACCCAAACAAAAGTATCCGGTGTGTGTCTCTAACAAGAGCAAGTCCTCTCTGCTGCTCACAGATGCTCTATGGAGAAGAGACAGGACTCGTGCTCATGGCTCCCAGCCTCACAGCCAATCATTTCGGAGAGCTTCCTGTCCCTCGGCCAATCACATGTCTCTCACACTCCAGCCTCCACCCTGTCCTCCCACTAAAAGTTCCCATGGTTGTGGCCAGAGCTTGTGGAAGCAAGAGAAGGAGAGGAAGAGAGAGGAGAGCAGAGGGGAGGGGAGAGGGGAGGACAGGAGAGGAGGCGAGATGAGAGGAAAGGATAGGAGAAAACTGGGGATGGGGGGCGGTAACAGATTGTATTTACAATCTAAGGATATAAGAATAGAACAGTTGTGGAAAAGAGTAATGCACTAGAGGAAAGGAGAGGAGGAGAAGGATTTTGGGGGCTGGTCTGTTGTGTAATCTGCTCACGGGTGCCAAATGTCCATGTCCAAGGCTAATGTAGAGCAGATAGGGGTTAAGCATCTTGCTCAAGGATGCTTACAGGTAATCCAACTCTGGGGCCATCCTGAACCCATGACCTTCTGGCTGGGAGTCCAACGCCTAGACCACTAGACTATCCTACCACCCAGATGAATGTGAATGTGATTCAAATAGGTAGCATCACGGAATAAGCTCTGCTCCATTTGTATAATGCTGAGGCATGCTCTGTCATATTTATTTAGCATCCGCTTCTATTAGTAACACACACGCGCGCATGCACACACGCACAAACACACACTCGCGCACAGTGACAAATTACAAATTGCCAAGTTTGGCTCAGTGTTGTTAAGCCAACAGCTAATCCTGACCTATGTCAAGATACAGGATTAGTCAGATAGCATTTTGACCCATTGTCCTTTTGTCTAGCAACGCAGTAGGGAGATCAAACCATTCTGTTATGGTGATAATCATAGTAGAGCAACAAAATAAGCAGTCCGGGTAGACCAGGCAGAGCAGGTAGACTGTCGTGATATATACCTTTTGCTTTATTGAAATTTGTTTTAAAAGGATTTGCTCCAGAATTAGGACACAGTGATGCCACAAACCCTCTACGAATTATGGGATAGAAAGACAGGAAGATGGTGACAGACAGGTAAACACCTTCTACTATAGTAACGTACAAAAATAACAATACAGAAGGAAGAAGGAAACGAATAACAGAGTAGTACTTTGAAGCTTTTCCTGTTAAACAGTAGTCAACCCCCAGTACTTGTGTGACTATAGTCAAACAAGTAAAACCATGTACTTCTTGGCAGCTGCTGACAATTTCCCCCATATTGCCTTGAATTATTCTGGGCCATGCCCTGTAACCCAGGAGTTACATCCAGACAAATGACTGGAAACCAACTGCTTATTGAGTCTAATGGTTGTACCCACTTCAACAAAAATGCTACAGTATATCTCAGTTCTCAATCTGTTTACAATAAGCCTGGTGAAGTGAAAGTACTACACAAATAAATTGTAGCAACAAGGATTCACAGGAAAGTCATAAAACACATACACTTGAAATATCAAACACTCAATGGGATGTAGAAATCTGTGTGGTTGTTTGGGGGATTTGAGGCATTTGTTATTATTACCTTCTGAGACCCTCCTGAAAAAAATACATACTAAAAGGAATCTAGGGGAGTATGTAATTGTAAGTTGTAGTTTTTTCACACCAAGAAATCCTTTCAAAATATATGAACTTTTTTAGATAACAAAAAGTCAGGTCAGGTAAATTATTTAAAACAAATAATTATAATAAAAAATGTGACAATAACAAGCAAGTATTCAACAAGAAGGAACGCAAGCAGAAAGATAGGTACTTCAGGGAGAATTCCAGGGAAATATACAGCCAGGGACTCAGCCATGCCACCACGTGGAGTGCTATTCACTGTAGCCCCAAGCTACATCAAACTCATAAGAGTGGAAACATTATGCTAATGCTATGCAAATTGTGTATACTTTGTGTTGTTCTCATACTTGTGCACTCCAGCAAGTTATCTTCTATACACCATCTCATTTTGGAATAATATGTGGTTAGACGTTAGCAGAGGAATGGAAATAAATGGAATTATGTGTAAATCATTGAAGAAGAGATCAAAATGACAAGCCTTTAAACATTCGAGTAATGTGAAGCAGATTACATAAATAGCCTTTGTGTGCTGTCTTATAAGGGGATATGACAGCTCACAGACAAGGCTGGCAAACTGCAGGCCAAGCTCACTGGTGGATTTTAGAAGACAAGATAACGGATAAAAAGTCAGGATTGAGTTACTGCCTTGGATAGATAATACCTGGAAATATCCCCCAAAACAAAAACGAGAGAGAGAAAATCTGAATACATTTTCATAGTAACACACACAAACACACATTATGTGCCCTTATAGCGCCCCCAGAACTCCAAGTTGTTTTTATCCCAGCCCACTGGGCCACTGTGCTGTAGGGGGAGGGGTAGAAAATAGTTTGAGCTTAGGAGCGCTTTAGTGGGAGGAGTAGAGAGGAGTGCCAGCCACTCAGCACTGTGTAGGTGGAGCATACGCTCTGATTTTCAAACGAAAGCGACAAAGTTTTTGTAATGCTGGCTCAAACCACAAGGGTAATTACGGACACGCACCGTGGAGTGCACCTTTAAAAGTGTTTTTTTTACCCTTTTCAGTCCCTGGAAAATTGGATAGTTTCCAAAGTGGTGTTGCCATCCCCTGATACAAGCTATTAGGCTGTCAGTGTTGACTTACTGTAGAGATGCAGGGGGCATGGCGATAGTACGACTACAGTCACCAGACACTGACAGGTAAATTGCGCCTAACTATTTTATTATTTCGAGGGGGTGCCCACCCCTGCCTAGAAGAGTCGTGATCTGCCACCACCAAATTATAGTCTTTACAGAGAGGAAATTACCATTCAGCTCTCTTGCTCTGCTCTGACAACACCACCTTCTGCATACTGTGACACAGTGACACTGCCTCAGCACCATTTCTTTTCACACTCGTCGCAAAGCGTACTCTGACCTGGAGGTTGTGGATGCAGAATTTTTTTCTTTTGACTTTATACTCTCAGAGAATATCCAAGTTTTTTTCTTTTAATTTACGACTTTAATCTCCCCCTCCCCCAGTTCAGTTTTTAACCTAAAATAGCACTAATACGCCATCGTAGGTGTGCGCGCTCCATTGTTGTGGTTTCCATGTTGCTGAAATGACCTGGAAGTACATCAACCTAAAAGAAAAAGAAAAAACGTTGGGAGATCTTGCAAAATCTTTTCTTTCAACCATTGATTTTTTCCCCCTCCATGTCCCTTCCGGGGCTCCGTAGTAAATCCTAGGCATATCAATCTGAGCGCTCTGTGCCTCCTTTCCCCGCAAAGCACCAGTGGAGGATTAGCCCCACAGGTGCAGGACATTATCAATTAGTTTGTGACTATTTAAGTTGACTAGTTAAGGTCATTGTTTTGGCTTCATGCCCTGTACGTTGGTGGTTTATGTTCAATTAAACCTACGCTTGAGCGTTATACCTGCAATCTCGCCTGTGTGTGTTCCTCTGGCTCGCGCTTACTCTCTTTTCACCCCACACACGCGTTACACTATCACAGAAATATACAATGGAACAATACAATCTGAAGTAGTTAGAGACGCATATGAATTAATAGTAAATCATCTTGTGTGCACAAATTAATAATAAGATAAATAACTTGTTCCCACAATATAATTATCTTGTGCGCACATAATAAAAAATATCACCTTCCGGGTCTTTAGGGGGCTCCTTACAAATAAGAGTCTGTGTTATCTGTTAAATCAGTTCTTGCTAGGTAGGCATGCTTTTATGCAGGTCTAATAATCTTTTTGGCAACTTTCAGTTATTGTTAGAATTATTTGTTTATTTTTATAATGATGTGACATTTCAGGAGTAGCCTACTTTAAATAATTGGACACAAATCTAACATAGGATGATTCAAGACCATTTACAAATCTATGAGTATCCTGATCAAAGGTAGGGGAAAAATCAGGTATAACAGACCTAAAATAAAATATGAGCCAGGCCATTTTCATTTGAATTAAAGAGATTCACAAAGACTACTTTGCACACCGAGGCAAAGTTTGACCTACTTATGCCAGCCTATGCACAATACTGGCTGTAGGACCCTGTCACGGTGGAGAGCGATCATAATAGCCTCCGAGGGCTATCCTGTCCTGCTGCCTGCTCCGATCTCAATCATTCACAGACACTTTGGGAAGCCACGTTTATGTAAATGACCCGCGCATTGCCCATTGTTGTCTTTTCTATAGACATTTAGTTTTT
The DNA here is from genome assembly GCA_025447815.1 of Percopsis transmontana. Taxonomy (NCBI): domain Eukaryota; kingdom Metazoa; phylum Chordata; class Actinopteri; order Percopsiformes; family Percopsidae; genus Percopsis; species Percopsis transmontana. The sequence goes on along the minus strand of JAOEHI010050384.1, from coordinate 13,625 downwards.
TCACATGTGTGATGAGCAGTGTTGGGGGTAACGCATTACTATCACATTACATTTGTCTGTAACAAGTAATGTAACACATTACAGTTACTAATCAAACAATTATGTTACTTGCAATTGAGGCTTGTTCTCGCCACAAGATTTTTCTGTGAAGTGCTGGTTTGGGCTGGTTTTTATCGACTTTGCTGTTGGCTTTGTGGTATTATTTTATTAAAAAGCATAACAGAAAGATCTTGTGTATGTCCTCCTTATTAGGATAGGGTTTTGTGCTGATATGTTGGCATAAGGTTTAACATTATATTGTTAACTGGTCATTACGTGACAGCGGATCTAAGGAGACATTTTGAAGTAATGCAAAAGTAATGTAACGAGTAGTGTAATGAAGTAAAGTAATGCATTACTTTTTTTTAAAGTAACAATTAATGTGTAATACGTTACTTTTTTTGAGTAATGCCCTGGTGATGAGACAATAATAACCCATAAAGAAGTGTCTTTGTGCCATGTTCAACAGCTGAGGGCAGAAAGCATGTGTGATTTAAACTTTGGATGACGTAATGAATTACATGTTAACATAGTTGATTTTTTGTGAAATAAATGTCTATGGCCAATTTAAGGAGTCCCCTTATTGAGAAAAAGCAAATCAGCATCTGGGTTTGCGGTTCTGTGGTTTTTGCCTCAGGGAGACTCAGAATGATAGAGAACTCCCATGAACAGCTGATTAGCAGCTGCCAGCACAGATTGACTGGTTACCAGCTTGTTACCAACACAAGTTAATGACAAATCATACATTTCTATGTCAAATTATCCATTTTAATATGCCATATAAAATTTTTTATGAAACTTAGGAGTCTAGACACTAACTAATACTATATGGGTATAGCACCACTTAGTGGCAGGAAAGCTGTCAAACAGATCTGATTAATTTTGCAAATTGATAAGATTTGGTGAGAACGTAGCCAAAAGGTGTATATGAATGTTTAAACATTACTTATTTATACACTATAAGGGAACAGGGACTACATACCCCTCCAGTCTCAAGTCCATGCAACATCAAGCTGCGAGTAAGATTGCTGCATTCGGATGTTTCTGGGTTTGTATTAAAATATTGCTTGCTAATCTCTGCCCCGGTAGCAAATAGGTAAAAGCTTCTACTGTAAAATATTAAACTCCCCTATGGCAATGTCACAGGGGTGTTTTCCGTAGGCTTAACCTTAGTTATAGGCTAAATTATCTTTTTAATCAGATTAATTGCCGTTATGAGTAACAGAGATATGTGAAATCACCCATTAATTTGGAATAAACCGAGTAGCACAGTTGATTCTTAGCACAGGACATAAAGCGATAACCAACTAAAACCAAGCCCCTCTGCCATGCTAAATTATTGGAGCTAAAGGTCCTTTAGTCTTTCAACCCCCCCTTAAGTAAGCCTGTGGACGCCTTTTGTAAATTTATATTTATAAAAAAAAATAAAAAAACCACACACACACACACACCACACCCACACAAGTAGTCAAGCACAAAGTTTATTTATTTTCATATAAATACACATAAGACATGTTCATTTTATACAGAATTTAAAGATTCATTAACACCAGTCAAGTGAGAGGCTCAAACTAAGGGACCGAGTAGTAAACCAAAACATTACATGTTATCTGTGGCGTCTATAGTATGTCAGTACCATGTGACTAAGCACCAGATTTTACTTAATAGGAAGGTCTATAGCAAGCTAACTATGGTGTCCTCATCTCCACGATCAGTGTTCAAGCCCACTTTAAAACCATTTCAAGGATTCAAATAAAGCCCCACCCAGCCACATAACTTCATTCAAGTTGAATTATAACTTACTGTAACTAAAGCAGTTTTAGCAGTAGTTTGTATACAATTCCAGTCACTAAATTATGCTATATAGGGTTATGGGGAAGCTGTATCCAAGTGTAGCAGTTTGCTCTGGTTCCTACAGGAACAATAAATCCCGCCTCTCCGGCATCTTTGTCACACCATCACTTCATATGGGCAATCCATGCAGAATGTATAAATAAAATGTGAGGCTACACTACAGACAGTTAAGTCTGTGCCATCAGTAGTTATGACTCAAGCCATGGAGGAAAGCAGATGAAAATGGGTCAAAGCAAATAACTGCCTTCAGTAAACACTCAGTGAACTCAGAACGTGTACATCTAATACAATATTAAAAAAAAAAAGTGTACAAAAAGTTTTCAGAGCCTAACAAATAGAAAGGCAACATGTGATTAGACCAACTTAACCAAACTCGCAGTGCAGAACTAGTAGCACCAAGTTAGTTACCATAGAGCTGATCATTGACTTTAGGGATGACAAGTCTGGCACACCAGTGATGACAAACCCGTCATCCTTCTCCAGGGGTTATTTTTGACTACAACTATAAATATAATTAGACTTTTAAGAGAACTGTGCAAGGTTATAGTCTTCAGTGTTTTTAAAAAGTTTCACTCAGATTGTCTGAAGCTGCAGAGTGATGTTCTGCATAAATAAGAGTCCAAAGGGTATAAAGGTTGAAGAAAACCCACTCGCAGTGGTCTGCTTAGGAAAATGAAGTCAACCGTTTAACCCCAAGATAAGCTTGTCCTGAATTACTCATCTTTCTCATGCTGGTTAGCGTTGCCGTTCATAACACCGTTGCTATGGTGTGCCCAGGTCTGAGCCTGTAGCACCTTAGGCAGCCTCTTGCCTTTGGTGTAGGCGTGGTACCAGAAGTTGAGGAAGAGGAACAGGAAAATCAGCCCATAGAGACCAATGATGTAGACAAACACAGGGAACTGGTAAGGGCAGTCCTGTATGAAGAAGTACTGGCAGATGTGGCTGGTCACCATCACAAATTGGATCTGTGGGAGGGGCACAAAACTCATGTTCAGAGGATACTGCTACTGAACCCATATCAGCGCCAATACTTGACCAATACCACAATTGGTTTAGAGTCTTTATGTTGACTATCCTACTACTGGTGTGGTTCTCAATATCTCAAGCCATAAAATGTTTTTGCATACAAAGAACTCTTCTACAATTTTGAATGCATGTAAAGTCACACTACATACCAGCTGGATAGTGGTCAGATATTTCTTCCACCACAGGTATTTCTGGTAGATGGGTCCCATGGCCGTCAAGCCATAGTAAGAGTACATGATCACATGAACAATGCAGTTCAACAGGGCGTGGAATGTTCCCAGACCACCTGTAACACAAGAAGGTCAAGTAAAAAAAAAAAAAAAAAAGTTCTAGCATCTTATTAAGAAAATTGAAACTGCAAAATCTACCTGCAGCAAAGCGAACCCCAAACCACCAGGTGAAGGGCATGATTGAGTGATGGTAGACATGGAGAAAAGTCACTTGGCTGTTCCTCTTTCTCAGCACAAAGAAGACCTATATGGCAACAATCAACGTTTAGACACAGCAGAATCAACTCACGTTAAGCGTGCCAGTCCTACTGAATGAAGTAGGACCCCGCTAGCTTAAGAGTACTCACCGTGTCCAGCATTTCAATGAACTTTGAGAAGTAGTAGAGCCAACATGTTGCCGCCATCTAGAGTGGGACGGAAAGAACGGCATTAGTGCCATTGCCAGGGGAAACGATGCTTCTCATTGCAGTAGTAGCACCTGTAGTCTGTAGAAATACAGAGGACTTACCCTCATGGCCTGTGGCGATTCTGAGTAGTCCACGAGGTCGCAGTGGAAGGAGTACCCAGTTCCCCAACCAGACATCACAAACTGAAGATAATACATTGAAATTTATGAGATGACATTTAGAAAACAGGATTTCCATTTTTCCCCCCCACACTGTCAATAGAATGTTAAAAAAACAACAACATTTGAACACTGAAGTAATTAACCAATTATAGCTCTCAAATATGTAAAAGTACGCAAAGCAACAATATGTAGTAGGCTAAAGGGCAAGTTTACACACTCTTTAATCAAGTGGTGCCTCTTTTTGAGGAAGCACTTGCCCATCCAGTTTAACCAGAGTACAAGAGGGAGAAGACAACTAATAGGCTTTAAGCTTCAGTTACCAGGTAGGAATCTGGCCAAGCAGGTTTCCTACTAGAGGATTGGCCAGAGGAACAGAACATGGCATCTTCAGTCTTCCAGAAACAAGATTCACCTTTTTTTTTTTTTAAATAAATATAAAAAAAATTATATATCTCTAAGCTTTATACATTTTTGAATCCAAAGCTTCCAGTTGTCTTCCCCCTTGAGCCACAGAGCTTAAGCTAAAATATATTGTGCCTTGACTGAATACTACAAGCTTCAAGGTTCTGGGCACATGCGAGGCATGTGCTTTAGAAGTTGCCACACCAAGACGATTACTACATGTGTCATTGCAGTGTACACAACAGGAAACTCGGCACACCTTGTACACCATTGGGTGTGATAATATTGATCTTTTAAACTGATTCACCCTACAGATTTGTGAGGGTCAGTGACACTAGACAGCATTCAGTTTTAACCATAACTGAAGTAGTCACCACAATTAATGCAAATAGCCAAATCTAGCCTTAGTACTACCTGGTGGAATTATGAAGGCAAGCGCTCCTCTGATGAGAATCTAGGGGAGCAAAGCACTCTCGGTACCAACATTGATAAGGTCAAAGTTTCGAAACGTGCAATGAACCCACCTCGTAGCACATGTAGAGGGAGAGTGCCACCACACTAAAGTTGTACACTATGAGAACTCCTTTAAGGTCAAAGGCTTTGCGAGACTCCATTATCCGCGGGCCCAGAGAAGTGACAAAGTAGATGTATGCCACAATGATAATAGTTTGAGGGAGCGGCGATGACATGAGCAGCCATGTTTCTGTCCTTGAGTCTGCAAGAGGAAGGAAACCCACGCGCTATGAGTTGTGGAAGAAGGCACAAGCAAGGATAAATGCCAACACAGATCGTTGTCAAAGACCCACCTGCATTTTGAATGAACTCATCATATAGTAGGGCAGCCGAAGATGTTATGTTTGCAAATTCCATCTTTCCTAAGGAACCAGGCAGGTCAGCTGGAAGAAAGGACAAAAGGTTAAGAGTCATTTCAACACTGACTACACATAGCTGGGAAAAATCCCAGCCAGCAAAGTTGCCATATTATGCTTCAACTCTTAACTTAAAGTACAAGACCCTTTAAAACGAAGCCGTTGATCGTTGCTTTATAGCTACAGGATAATGAGTTACTATAAACAAAATACTTGTTTGATTTCATGTAAACACTTTACTCAGATTATCTCATCACTACAGGCAATGACAAGAATTTGTACCTACAGTAGCCTATACAGAAAAGCATAGTGCAACTGCAGCGAAATTTTAACATGAAAATGAGTCATGTAATCCCATTCTTTCTGCATCTTATTCTCTGCCAATTTCTAGCATCCAGGATAGACAAAGGATGGGTGTATAGTGTACAATAAGCAGTAGTCAGCTCTGCTCACTGGACAATTTCCATAATCACTTATGCAAGAATGCATTTTTCACTGGCAGAGAAAGGCACATTTCAAACTACAGTCATACCCGTTCCTGCTACTCAATATCTTAATAAAAAATATCTTTAATGCAAACATTAAATTAACAGAAGCCTCCCATTGCCAGTCTATATTAAAAATATTCATGTGCAAATGAGGGTGCTCCAAACAAGCGTACCATGGAAAGCTTCCAGATATTTACCCATAACGAGACAGCTTGGGTGATGAAAGTGAGCAGTCATTTGATGTAGGCGAGCAGTAGTGCGGAACTGAGGCAAAGTTTGTCCGCCAACTGTCAGCTCAAGTCTGACAGTTACCCACAGAAACGAAATACTAGATTTAAATAATATGTTATGCTAATTTGATAGGAAGTGTAGAAAGTCTACCTACGTTTCTAAGCGAACTAGGCAGGCTGACATGACAGGTTTCCCAAAGGCGTGTCCTCTGACGTGATGGGCAGCGTCAGAAGGGCATGAATTAAGCCGTTGAAGCCATTGATGAAAAGTCATGCCGTGCAAGCGCTGACATGCCAGTAGTGTATAATGAAATAAAGTGGACTAGGACAAGTCTCATTAATATGCAAGTCTATCAGCTGTCAATTAATTCGTGGCCATCCCGACGCAACAATTTGTAGTTGTAGCGTGGGGGATGAGGGGGGTTACTCTGATGTGCCCTTTATGAGAGCCTGGTTCATCTTTATCCTGTCACACCTGAGATGCAATTGAGCAGCACCAAGCCTCCTCTACGGAGTTCTTAGGATAAAAGTGAAGTGACTTTTCAAAAGGATTGTATGTGGCAGATTAAAAGGAACCTTGATGACACTAGACTACTGAGCCTACCCAATGACTAGTTTTATTGTTAACGAAAGGCTAGCATAAGCAACTCGAATTTCAAAACTGTTAAAAATCAAGTATCAAGGCACATCACAAGGTTTACCAGCATGGAACAATAACAGATTCAACTTGTTAAGGGCAACCATATCGTAGCCAATCGGTCACGGTTTTAGTGGCCAAACATCGCTTAAAGTCAAGCACAAAATGTAAGAGTTCAGAATTAACTGCATGGTAAATACTTTATGGTCTAACCACTAAAGTAAAAAATAAAATAAATAAAAAATGTCAAATTGTCAGCCAGTGACGCGGAAATGCGTTAAACCAAACCTTAGAGATACAACTGGCCCATTGCAGTTTTTTTTTTATATATCCCAACATTCAAATTCATTTCGTTTCAGAATTCCCAGTCGCCTACAACAGCATCGTCGCAATGCCATAAACGTGACAGCAAAAAAATTGAAATAGTACAAACCTTAAAAATTGGCAGTAAATCCTTAAATAGCTTTTATCCAATCCTCGACCGCACCTGCAAGCCGTCGCACAGGTAAATCTCCAACCGCTCTCTCCGATGTTCTAACAAGCCGCGCCTCCCTCCTTTAAGCTTATCTAAGAGGGCGGGCATTTGAGGCTACATTCGCTTTACTGTTAACTGATTGGACAATGTGTGGGCCAACAACATATTTTGAGAAAAACGTGAATACTTCATGCCACTTAATAACACCATCTCACTAAACATATTGATACATTCAGTTTCATTGAGTAACAGCAATACATTTTATTAAAAACAATAACGAATACATAAATTCAGCATCTGTTGTTAAAATTTGTTCCCAACATAAAATCAGAATGATAAAAAATAATTGGCATGGAGGTTAGCATTTTAACTGTTATTATTATCATCATCGAAAGCCAATTTTATTAAGGATTTCAATACAATTAAGAAATATTATTTTTGGCAAAACTAGACTGATTTTGTGGTTGCAGACTCATAATATTGAACATTATCTTCCATGATATGACTAAACATAACCAATGAATACTTGGAAGTTTGATATAACTAGAAATAGTATTTAAAGATGTTAAGTTAATCTAAATATGATTCTAGGTGTGTCTACATAAACAGAAAAGCTCATGGAAACAAAGACAATATGTAAATGAGGAAGGGTAAAGGTGGGTTTAGTTAGTATCACTTCTGGTTTCGGCAGCAAGAGCTGACAACACAATTTTAACATAAAATCGTAACTGAAAACAAGACAAGTATCCCCCGTAGCCTCTTGGTGGGTCCATGATCCTTGTTGTGAGACTAAGCACATACAAAACCCATACTGTTAACCATTTAACACTTGGGCTTATCCATAAGAGCAAAATATTACAGTACATAAAACATTTACAGCTGAGGTAGTGGTTGTGTGTGTTGCGCGGGCCGATATCTGCTATATAAATTAATTGATTGGAAGGCAACCTTTCACATATTGTGAAAGGTTTAATTTAATGTATGCAAGCTGATGTTAATACCTGCTGCTATATAAAAATTTACAGTAATCAACAAACATAGTATGTATGTACATTTGTATAAAATACAATAACAGGCCAAACACTGGCAGTGAAGGTCTCTGCGGACATGCAATGCCTTGTGGGCATAACCAAATGTTTAAATTGTCTTGTTAATATTTGGGGTTATGATTTTCCTTAGACCCCCTGTATGTATCCTGTGTGTTGTCCTCTTTCACTTCCTTTGAACCTTCATCTGTAGGCAAGTGTGTCATCAACATGGACGGAAGATCCTTAATTATTAGTCTTCATCACTGCTCCATGCATCCACAAAGGCAGGGTCCACAGAAGACTGGCCAACAGCACCCTGGAACAGAGGATAAATACTGCTTTCCAAACACAAAAGTATATCATAAGAGATCATAAAAATATCTAGGTATTTCAATATAAACATAACACAGTTGAAACGGAAATAGAAAATAGAAAGCATTTCTATTTGTACTTGTAATTGCATCAGTATTAGTGGAATGTGGCATATCTTACTGGGCTTGTCAGTGTGGATGTGTGTAATGGGTCTCCCACACAGCGAGACAAAGATTGTGAGTCACACCCTATTCAGCTTGTGCAGTTACAGTGACCAACTAAGGAGTAAGATCTATGGTATAAGACTGCAGTTTGAGATTCAGATTGTGATCCCTATGAAAATAAACCTTCAAATGACAGTTGTGGGGAAAACGTGGTCAAATTGTAATCTTAATTTCTTCCAAATACTACTAGTAAAGCTCAAAATCTATTGTTTGGAGCGTGTACCTTCTTTGAATCGACTGCCGCCTCCTCTGTGTCAGGGGTACGGAGGACAGGAACCCATGCTAAGATGTTACAATCTTTCCCTCCACTATATAACTCCTAGAATAAGAACAACATGGAATGATTAAGAATAGTTTTATTAAAACATGATAACTCAGTCCTAACAGGGCTTGGCGAGAAGAGCTAGTTTATGTTGAAACAGTAGGGACCAGAGACAACCTGTAAAGGAGGAAACGATGTTGCAATATTACCCCAAGTTTGTGGAACCTGTAAAACGATGACATCACCACCTGGGACAAGCGATCATTAACATGCACTGGGCAGGGTGAAAGAGGGTTATTGTGAGCTGTGACAACAGGTGTTTCTGTCGGAAGCCTTTTTGTCTATGGTTGAACCATACAGTATCTAATTTATTTTTCCTGATAGATGTTGTGTACCATGTTAGCCTTCAATATATACTAGCCTAATTGTAACATGTGTGACGCAGATTCTGCCTTTATAATGTAAAGGCAGAAAGTCATGGGCTGTTCTCAGTGGAGTTGTTGTAATGAAAACCCAGGACCCACAGTGACGTTGACAAACACAGTTTGAGGTTTCAGGAGTCTCATCGTCCTGAGGAGCAGTCTAATCAACAATACGAGTTGTTTTTCAGCTGTGTTTTCCCCAATAGTAAGGATTTTTTTAACTAAAATAATCAAGTCTGACACCATATACTGTATACTATTTTCCATTTCCATTCACCTTTCCAGAGGCTTCATGGAACCATGTTCTTACTGTCTTTGCTATTAATAATACAATAGTAATTAACCTACATTCAGTTCATGAATGGCTTTTTAAAAAAATCATTTCCTTTTCGAAACACTCCCTTTCGCATAGGTCAGAATAAAATACTTGTATACTTACCTGTCCTGGGGTAAAGAAAGAATTGTTCAGCAATCTGGAGAATGTATCTTATTTTCCTGGGATCCCATCACAACATTACTTGGCCCTTTTTCATTCATTTACAATTAGGTCATTCAGCAGCCGCTTAACAATTATTTATTTATTATGTACAGAGAGTACAATTACAAGCATTAAGGAGCAGGTAGGGGTTAGGCATCTTGCTCAAGGATGCTTACAGGCTGAGCATGTTGTGGAAAGAACCCAGGACTTTTTGTGGGTCGACCACCATTAACTATTAACCTATTCAGACCCCTGCACTCATTATCAGAATCTATATTAATCAATTATATTGCATGTATTTGCATTTATATTATCTGAATTTAGCACTGAAGGTGTTGAAGCAGATAATCTTAGAGCACTATGATATTGGCACACTCATCCCCATCATAACCAATGTAATAAAGACTGCAAAAAGAGACATATGTAGTGACCTAATTTGACTATGCATGCTGTGCCAGGCTAGACAGAAAATACGGAAGTAAGAACCTGAACTGTATGGAAAAGCAGACAACAGCTGGAACTGTAAGTAAAAAGAGCATCAGATGGTTGAATAGAATGGATATAGCTTACAGCAATATTGTCCATCTGGATACAATGTTACTCAGGGATGGGAGGTGTCTCACCTGGTAATCTGGGTGGAACTGACAGCAGTCCACATTGTTGTAGTGGCCCCGGAGCATGGTGACCAGCTCTCCTGTATGGAGGGCATACACTGCCACCGAGCTCCCACATGGCACAAACACAAACTCTGGGCTGCAGCCACGAGACACTGTGAACTTTAAGCCCTTCCGACTCTCGTTGCACACCTTCCCATAATTCACCTAGGGAACAGCAGATGCAGGGAACGAGTGGCTTGTTTACACACTACCTAAGTCTATATTGGAACCTCATATCTTACATAGCATATACAATAAGCTTACACACACACACATCCTACCAGCGTGTTTTCTCCAGTGGCGCTGTTCCACAGTCGCATGCGGTCATCAGTACCCGTGGTCAGGAGGTAGAGGCCATCTCCAGTAAAACACAGGCCATTTACTCTGCCATCATGGGCTGCGTTGACTAGTTAGAGACAGTAAACACATTAATGAAGTGCCCTGTATCTTCCATATATAAAGAAGGTTAGAATAGATTTATTGACCAGAGGGTGGCGAACGCTAAAAATGCAGGTCCCCCTATGTACACACTGCATTGGGCTTTGTGTCATCAAAAATCATCACTTTATATCTGCATTCAAACGCTACTGTTGTGATTCAAACGCTACTGTTGTGATACACGGCATATCAAACCATGAGGTTTTAAAATACTTAATAAAATTTGAATTAAAACTTGCTGCTCAGGAGTTGTTCGATTTCTCCCCATGCATAACTAAGCAGTTAAGATGAACTACAGTAGTTTAGCTGTGATCTATTTTAGTTCTCTAAGATAGGCAGCACAGATATTTCCAAAATGTTCTAGAAAGAAAACGGTTGATACGTGTGCACTGTTAGGCAATAATTACATGTGTCCTGAAGCAGTATGGAACATAGTTAGTGCAGGGATTTAGGTATGTAGGAGCAGAAAGACTGTATAACAGGCTGCCATGCGGCTGCGCCAGGTATCCAGGATAATCCCCTCACCCTACCAGTCCTACCCCAGAGGTGCTGTGCGACGACAATTATTGAGCTGTCATACATCTACGTTGTTCTCCATGTGAGAAAATATCTACAAAAGTTCTGCCACTCTCCGTCAAATAGCATTGCGGAGGAATGCAGAAGTTGGAAGAAAAGCATACAGGTGACAGTACCTGCCTCGGTGGAGGCTTTTGACTTGTCTCCATTGTGCTGGTCGAGGGTGAACAGACTGCCAGAGGCCCGACGCACATCCCACACCCTCACCCTGCTGTCTGCACTGAGAGAAGAAGTGGGTTGATTAATTTATGCACACTGCCTTCTAGATTGTCACGGCTGTGGGAAATCGGAGTCCTCAGGTTTACAACAACAGGGTCACACTTAGCAGACTTCAACTATAAAAAGAGCACGACATGGTTCAGATCAGATTATTGGCAGCACTTTAATTTTAAAACCTCTTTGTGCGACACTTAGCCTCCACTTGGGTAAAGACTGAGGGCTCTAGTTTCCGGGCAACGCAAAGGCCGGCGGTAGTGCTAACGCAGATGTAGTGACAATTTTGTTGGCCGCAAGGTGTTTTTTCTCTCCCCTGGGCACGTTTGCTAATTTCCCAGTTCCATGACATCGCTTGCGCCAAAATGGGCATGGGGGGGCAGTAGAGGGTGTGTCAGTCAAAATCAGGGGACACAGTGCTACTTTGGTGTCAAATAAAACCAAATATTGCGCCAGCATCTCCGCCTGGTCAGACCACGTCTTAGCTCAGACGCAGGTGTTGTGTTGTAGTTTCCAGGCTTTAGGCATAGGTTTAAAGGGAATGAGAGGAGCCGATTTGATTGGCCGTAATTAAAGACAGCCCCCACCACTCCTACTGATCGACTTGCGCCATGAACATGCGCCGTGTGCCTCTGCTTGCATCTTGACCTGGTAAGGGATAGCAGCACACAAGTCCCAAAGGGTTAATTAGCACCACTAATGTGGCATATAGCAGGTGGGTACTTTATCGCCCATATGCTACAGACTTACAGGGAATGGCTTGTGCCACAGTGTTCTGCCACTTATCCATGACTCAAGTTGCCATTTTCATCTGATTGAAAGTAACTGAAGCATGGAAAACCAGTGGGATAAATATTCTATATTGTGTCTAAGGTCCTGACCAATCCAGAATTAACCATTATTAATGCCCACCTAGCAGTGGCCAGGATGTGCTCATATCTGGGTGACCACTGGACAGACAAGACCTCTGCTCTGTGACCTGAAGGGGAAAATACGTTAGTAATCATTTCAGTTGTGTACAAGCATGTGTGAGAGAGTGGTTTGAGGCTTGTGTGTGCTATAGTCTACCAACCCTGAAGAACGTGAATGCGTGATCCAGATTTCAAGTCGCACAGCTGGACTTTAGGGTCTTTGGTACCAACTAGAAACAAACAAGTGAGAGGATCAGTGGGACTCATATTGTGGGCCAAACTCTCTATAAATACAAAATATTACATATATATATTATATTGTATGACCTATGAATTTATCCATATGTCTGAAATGCACACAATTATTTTGCACAGATGTATATCATGTGTTGAGACTGTATTTACATGCAGCCTTAGATATTTAGATCATGTCTCCCTTGATATATGTATGGCAGAGGTACTTCAGGGGAGAGAAACTAGACTCCCAGGTTCTCATATATAAAAGGTGTGGTGAATACAAAAACTCACTGATACTATCTTCTGATAAACATGAGATAACACAAACAGCACTCATGCCAGGTAGAGGAGACTGGAGAACCCCAGACAAAGGAGACTTTAGTTATGAACTAGCCAGAACAATTCAACTTTCACTTGGAGCAAGCGCTGCTTTTCAGGAAGAGACTTCCTCATGGGTCCCACCTACAAGGAACGTGAGACTTTCGGGTGACCTGGTGGTTTAGCATCTCTAATGACTCTGGAAGGCATTTGAGATTAAATAATTGAGAATGAAAGAGAACTCCAAGATAGAGACATGTAAATCCAGTCACCTACAGTGCGCAGGGGGAACAGTGTGCAGTAAAAGATGAGTAACCTGTTACTCCGGCTTAGCGGCAAGGGGACGAAGTGTCTAAATTCCTCTGTCACTCTCGATGAAAACCTGTATCCTGTCTGACATGACCCTTTTTTGTCTACAAGATTTTGTTGCTTTGAGTTTTTAGGGTTAAGGGTTCCAGTAGTTCTGTTGGGCACCTATTAGTGAAAACCCTAAAAGCTGTAAACACTGTGTGGCATTTTTAAAATCGTGCATAAATGTGGATATGCACATCCATGCACACCTGCAATGAGGCTGTGTTTCCTGGCAATCGGCGACATGTGGTGGCTGTAGACATTTCCTTCAAACTGGAAGACCTCAGCAGGCTGCAGAGTCAGATAAACAGAGAGAGAGAGAGAGAGAGAGAGAGAGAGAGAGAGAGAGAGAGAGAGAGAGAGAGAGAGAGAGAGAGAGAG